>CAOJBJ011923371.1:0-11040 GCA_948291685.1 Euphorbia celastroides | reverse complement strand
TTTTATGAATTATTGTTCATTAAATTATTAAGATGCAGTCGACTATTTCAAATGGGAAACTTTAGATTACCCACCATGAATTTCATCGATAAAACCAAAACATGTTACTTCCCATATTTTAATCAGAAATTGTTGAAATCCTGTAAAAATTAGAAACTAAGAATAACTTTCTTTCCGATGGAAAGCTTATAATGTAGCCTTCTATTTGGGAAACGAGTTGCGAAGAATTATAAAGGAAAAGAAATGGTAATGATTCGAGGAGTGATATATAAGCAAACATCATTGATGAAAAGACTTCGCCTTTGCGGAAAAATAAGGTTAGAGTGAAGTGAATGTAAAAATTACTCAAGTATCTTTCAAAAACAAAGATATCCATAAATCATAGGGTTAAAATATAAAACTTATGCTCCAAAATCATCAAATCTCACTAAAGTCGTGGGATTGAACTTGTTAGAAATGAATGAAATGGAGGGAGCCACCTTCCTTCCCATTTGATGCAAATTTTGTAGTCTCCTCTTCCCAAGCATGGGAGTCAAAATTTATCTCTTAGATTCTAAATTCAAGGGCAAAAACACTTAAATATAGGGAGGAACATAGAATCAAAAGAAGCCAAACTCAAGCCCAATTGAGTGAGTTTGTGAAGGCTTGGTCCGATGACCAGCCGAGTAAACTATCTGGAACAAAATTCAATCAGTTAAATCAAGTATTGACTGACTTGGCCAAGCAATGTAACAATATCCGCTGTACTACTTGTCTACTACCACTGTTGGTTGTTAATAGGTAGGCAAATCATGGCAATATGATGCTCTAATATGGTAAAAGTAATACTTAGAGGGCCTTTGGTTCGTGGAATGGTTAATTCTGAGTAAGAGAGTAGAAATGAAAGAAAGAATCTGATAAATGACATATACTTAAGATAATAGAAGACTTGTTATTCCATCTTTCATGGAATAGCTATTCCTAGGTGAACTAAGGGAATTTGTATTCTTCCACTCATGGAATAGCTGTTTCATGAGCAACTAGTAGTGGTCTTAAAAATGCACTTTAACTATTGAAATGTGAATGGTTCATGAGGCAAGCAGAAGAGTCATGGATAAAGGCAATGCTCAGGACAACAAGAGTTGTCAAGTGGTGTCTGCCCCCGTGGCTCAAAAGAACGACAGCAAACGCATTTTGGTGTCAATAGTCAGTATGTAAAAGTAAAGTCTTTATTTGTGCTTTTCTAGAGTTGTTATCCATAGGAATAGTTTGACATGTAGCTACCACACAAATAAAGTAAAGAAAATCTAGGCATTGTCTTCCGTCGACAAGCACAAGAAGCAAATAGTTGATTGGTATTCTAAGAATTTCATTTAGTTAAGGATCTAATTTCATTATTGCTTGTTGCCTTCATCATAATTTTCTATGGAACTTTGAAAATAAATGAATGAATTTTGAATTGAAGGGAGCTACTACTACACTAGATCACTAATAATTAAACATCGTACCTAGTTCGATAAACATACTACAAGTTCAATCGATTAAACAAGAAAGTTGATGAACAAGAAATCTAAGAAATCAAACTTCACCATAGAACAGAAATAGACATGTTAATTAAAGAAAATCATAAATGCATCGAGCCTAAAGAACTAAAGAAGTGCTTCACAAGTAATAATTTCTTTCTTTGTCCTTGTAGATCAAGCATTTTCATTAAAGTGAGAAAATAATTAACGAAGAAACTAGTATCAGAAATCAAGCAATAGAATATATTATGCTGCATAAGATGAGATTCAACTCTCAAAAACCTTATCAGCCTCAAAGACAACAAGAGAATGGATTTCCTTGTTCACAATTTTGTCAAATTCATATGTCAAACAGAAACTACGAGCATCAAAATTAACTTCCTATATTCTGATACAAAAACAATTCAAACTATTGTATAAACAAATCCTCAACGCTAACTCAAACATTTCTCGTACCAAGTTATTCCCAAATTAGACTTGATAAATGACAATTAACTCACATTGATACCGGACAAATTATATCAACAAATTAAAGAATATAAATTGTACTCATACAATAATCATAATCCCAAATTTCATTAAACATACCATCTATGCTTAGTCTGTCCGGTAAAAAAAGCTATCTATCCTAAGTTATTTCCATTGTACAAACAAATGAAAAAATCATCCATATATAATAATAATACCACCCCAGACTATGAGAGAATGTAAAGACGAAAGCATATGATAGAGATCCGAATGGGCCTTATTAGAGCAGTTAGTTATTTCTATTTTCTTTTGGGCCGAGTTGTCAATTGGTTGTACGGTTTGGCCCTTCTATTGCTTTATTTAGTGCTGTTTGTTAGAGAGAGGAGGTAGGCAAGTTTAGGGTGAGAAGTTGTGCTTAGCATAGGCTCCTTTTGGAGGGAAGGTTTCTTCCTGTGGAGGCTTAGGCCTTTGTTTATCTTGTTTTTAGTATTTCCCTTTCAATCAAATACAAGTTCTGTTTTCTTGTTCATAATTTCTGGGTTTACAATTCGATTTCCTATCAGCATATCTGAACTTCAAAATGGCAGTTTCTTTTGATGAACTGAGAAAAGAGAGAATTATCTTGTGGACAGCTCATAGCAGAAAGCCTACCTCCTCTAACTGCAATCAGCGTTATGCTCTGCACAAGATATGCCCGTTGTGTCAGGCCGAAATTAAATTTCCTGAGCCCAGTAAAAACAAGTATCATTTGCCACCCACCTCAACCGAGTTTAGAGGTTAGAAATATATGAGAAGCAGTCCTTGAGGCATAGATTTTATACTTTTTTATTACAGGAAAGGATCAGCAGCAAAACATAGAGGAACCATCACTTAAAGCTTTGCGGAGAATTTGAATGACAGACAAAAAAGTTCAATACTCGTCATCTTATTGGTTCTTGAAGGTACTCACCAACATATGAACCACGTCTGCAATTGTATGTGAAACGAGTGAACTCTCAAACTGGCCATCAATCAGAACAGATTACTGATTCTATCTGAAATCTGCTGGAGACTCTAAAAATGAGATGAAATTATCTGGAACTTAAAAAATGGCTTAAAAATGGCTCTTAAAATTAGGGATTTGTTCAGGAACTTCTTAAAGTTAAAGAATAAAAGATGAATTGTTACTTCTTTTTCTTTCTTTCCCTTTTGTTCAACCATAACCACACATTAACAAGCCCTATGAACAAGAATGGACTGCTCAATTTTCTGTTGTAATTATTATAAACAACATGAGAATGATTAATTCGCTAACCTACAATAGCATCAGATTAAAATATGTTCAATTCTAAAACTACTGATGCTCTAGTCCGTTTGCATTGGCTTCCATGTTTAAAATCAAACTAAACCTAATCTGCATATGAAAACAATGCAGCGTGCCCAGATTTTGCCCCTTTTCTAATGAAATATTAACACAGAGCATACTTATGCATTAATGCTTTAATGGAAAATATGTCTATGGTAGGATTTCTCTTCATGAGCGTGTGACTAAGGGCAAACTGAGTTGGATGAAGGGAAACCCCAAGGATTAATGTCTTTGTGAGATATAGATTAAGATTTCTATCATGAAAACAACGTGTATTCTCTTCCGTCACTATTTTCTTCCTTGAAATCTAACATCATCCCTCCACCATATAACACTTCTGGTTGCCCTATGTTTCTCTATTCTAATTCGACAACAAAGCACAACAACTCATAAACATCTAGAACTAGTCAATATTCATTCATATTCAAGGTTAATGACACAAATCGAAAACAATAAACTCTGACTTGTCCAACGTACCGGTGAATGCTCCAAATCTCGACCAAACAATTCCGATCCTAAGCGACTGAGCAACCGGTGACATCTATAGCCACGGCAAAGTTTATCCGGCGATATTGAAAAGTGAATCGGTGAAGAGAGAAGGGAAAGGGGGACAGTGGAGGGAAAGAGACGCGAGTTTCTCTGCGATTACTTTTGGGAGGCGCGTTTTCTCCTTTTCAATATTATAAAACGTCGACGTTAATTGCTGTTACACGTCTATCGCGTGAAAATAACCCGCGATGATTTTTTAACTTCCGCGCCAAACGGAGCTTTACCTCCGTCAAAAAGAGAACGACGCCGTATTATAGTACAGACGACACCACATCCAAAGCAAGTGGTAGCCGTAGCGGGAGTTTTATCCATTAGAAAATCTCGGTGAACTGAGAGCTCAGCGCGTGACGTCTAATGACCGATGGCTGTGGCTATTGCTCCGCCGTATAATCACCGTCTCCTCCGCTTCGATACTCCGAGATTCGGAAGGCCACGGTTGCTCTGCAAAACAACTTTATTCACTACTCAATGGAAGCGGTCTCTCTCTGTCGTTTCTTCCTCTTCTCCTTCTCCTCCTCAGTCTTCCGAAGCGAATACTCAGACTGCTGAATCGTGTGTCAATAACGGTCTCTCCCTCTTCTCCAAAGGGCGGGTATAGCGCTTTCGTCCTCTGTTTCTTTCCTTTTATTCTCTATTCCGTTATTTTTGGTTGAGTTTATGCTGAAGTTCATCTGTTCCGGGGTTTGGTGTGTCTCTTAGAGCTAATTCGTATCGTGTTTCTTGATTTATGACAGTATACACATTGATGATCATGCTGATGTTACTCGATTTAGCAATAAATCAATCGTTTGAGCATTATGTTTGTGGCTATTGAGTATTATCCGTTGCAACTGATTTTTTAGGTAAAAGATGCTCTAGTTCAGTTTGAAACTGCACTCACTTTAAATCCCACCCCTGTGGAAGCCCAAGCTGCGCTGTACAACAAAGCCTGTTGCCATGCCTATAGGTAGGATTTTCTTGTTCGTTCTCTCTTTTCGCTTTGTTCATGATTCAGACTTCAAATTTTCTTTGTATTGCTGAATTTTGTAGAAATGGTTGAATTGGTTTGATGTCCTGTGGTTCAATTGCATTGAATTGGTTAGTATTATGATTCATGTTAGTGAAAATAGTGAATCAACAAGTTGTCGTGGCTACTCATTTTGGGAGCTCCTTCTGTCAATTGATATTAAATTACTTGTCCAAAATGCAGCCCAAATGCTGCCCTAAGTGCATTGTGCAAGATTATGATCTATTTTTTTATTTGTGAAAAACTTGATTAAATTTCTCACTAAAATGTACCATTGGGTGCTGAGAGTTGTTTATTTGTCTATGTGAAGTCGTGATCTTCATATGTCAACAATAACACCTCTAGGATAAATATATTTTTATGCACGGCTTCATTGAGCTGATTGGCCTTGTTTTTTCATTCTTATTATGAGGAAGAGGGGAAGGAAAGAAAGCTGCTGATTGCCTACGTACTGCTTTGAGGGAATATAATCTTAAATTTGGAACTATTCTGAACGATCCTGACTTGGCTTCATTCAGAGCTTTGCCCGAGTTCAAGGAATTGCAAGAAGAGGTTATCACGCTATCACGAACTTTTTTCTATGTGCCATTCCCCCCTTTCTCATCATTAGCATTAGAGACTGAGACTATCAAATTTAAAAGCATATGCTTCTTTTATTGTATTTGTGCATTATCTTTCACCTATTGACCTGAAAACCAAGGTTCTGGATTTTTTAATCGCCCAATTGCTTTCATACCCCCTCATCCATTGAACTCATTAAGCTATAAACCTCATGAGCTCATTCTATTGACAGGCTAAGCTGGGAGGGGAAGATATAGGCTATGGTTTTCGAAGAGATCTCAAACTGATTAGTGAGGTCCAAGCACCATTTCGTGGGATTAGGAGATTTTTTTATGTTGCATTCACAGCAGCTGCAGGAATATCACTCTTTTTCACATTCCCAAGACTGTTCCGTGCAATTAGTGGTGGTGATGGTGCCCCGGATCTCTTGGAAACTGCTGGAAATGCTGCCATTAATGTTGGAGGTAAACACCAGAAATTTCCCTGTCATATATGAATGCGAGAGTTATAATCAATGGTTACACTTTTTTCTTTAGTTACTTTCTGGGATCTAGCTTTTGACTCTCATGGTTCATTTCTGCACATTATATTGTTATGGACCATAGTTGATTATCTTGCTTCTTAAAATGACTAAGATTTCAAATCAGTATTCTACAGGCATCGTTGCATTTGTGGCCCTATTTTTCTGGGACAATAAGAAAGAGGAAGAACAGATTTCACAGATAACCAGAGATGAAACCCTGTCAAGGTTGCCTTTGTGCCTTTCAACTAACCGGATTGTTGAGCTTGTACAACTCCGGGACACTGTTAGGCCTGTGAGTAGTTAGAACTTAATTTCTACTTAAGCCTTTTTTAAAATCAAGCATTACGATTGCATAGCATGCCTTGCTAATTTAGATCATTATATATCTGAATTAAACGTAGCCTGAATATCATTTTTGAATCTGCTTCTTGTTTTGGCAAGGTGTACAAAATCTGTACATGTTGACGAGCACAGTTTCATTGATTATATTGTACAGTCGTGCAAAATAACATGGTTCAAGTTTTCTCGTTGACTAAACAGAGTGTCTTCTATGCAAGTTTGAAGCATCCAATTTCGATAAATCAGTCAAAATATTTTATATTAGGCGCTCTAATTATGGCTGAAAATAGGTGATTTTAGCTGGGAAAAAGGAGAGTGTCACTACGGCCATGAAAAAGGCAGAGAGATTCAGAACAGAGCTTCTTAGACGAGGTATTCTTTTAGTTCCTGTTATCTGGGGTGAAGGTAGAGAGCCAGAAGTACAAAAGAAAGGCTTCGGTGCTCCCTCCAGGGCTGCTACCGCCCTTCCTTCTATTGGGGTAAGCAATCGAATTCCCTTAACCACATATGTTCCATTGGTTAACACCAGAAACTAGTTAGAACTACTTGTCATTTGAGGCATTTTTATTTCAGGAAATATTTTCATTTTTGCTGTTCTTTGTTAGTAGTATTAAAATTTAATTAAGTTGCAATTCTTTTGCACTCTTTACATGAGATTTGATGTCATCATTGTAGGAAGATTTCGATAAGAAAGCTCAGTCTGTTGTTGCAAAATCAAAATTGAAAGCTGAAATTCGTTATAAAGCTGAAATTGTATCACAGGCAGAATGGGAAAGGTCAGTTGCAACTCAATTTTTTTGTTCTTTTCACATTAACTGCAGCAAATGGCGACTGTGGTGCAATGTGTTAAAATAGATAATAGCTTGCGTGTCATCCTGACTTATTCTTCTGGAAACATATAGCTTATAGGGGCTTACAATAGTTTGTTTTTCTTGTTAGACAAGCACAGATATGTTATTTCTATATTAATACTTTCTCCGAACTGATTTAGGTGGATAAAGGATCAGCAGGAATCTGAAGGAGTTACTCCTGGTGAGGATGTCTATATAATATTGCGTCTTGATGGTCGAATCCGAAGATCAGGAAAAGTAAGTGCAAATTTGTTAGCTAGCATTTTCGTTTTATCATTTGATTGAAAGAGAGAATTATTTGAATTTTCGAAAAACATCAATGGTATGAAATTAAATATTAATTAAAGCATTCCTGTTGATGTCCTTTATCAGTTCCCAGCAGCAGCATTTGCTCTTTGCATATTAACTGCTAGGCTAGCTCAAGTACTTAGTCAAACTATGTATATGTGCACTTGGGAGATGAAGTCTTACTCTTTATTTGCTACTGAACCATCCAATAGAATATACACTCAAGACTGATATCAGAGAATCTAGCCATAGGATTTCTATATTTGACAGTAGGTTAGATATCAGAAGGAACGAAATAAATTTTGAAAAAAAAAAATCAAGGAGTAAACTTTCTGACAATAAACTAGAGGCTCGAACTCGAATTCTTGCTTGAAGGAACAAAGCTCCTATCTGCACTAACCTATGGCTTACTCGCTAAAACTCGAAGGTTTGATAATCATACAATATGTATGAGTACTGATGCCAATGTTTGACACAGGGCATGCCGGATTGGCAACAAATTGTGAAGGAACTGCCGCCAATGGATGCATTGTTAAGTAAGCTTGAAAGATAGAGTTCTGACATCTCTTGTGCAAAGGTAATCGAAACTATGTGTCATTTTAGTACCAAATTGGTAATTCTAGTGATTCAATTGCAATAATGTTCTGCCAAGTCCTTAATGTTTAGATACTGTTTTATAGACTGTATATAATACATTCGAGCCTCCAATGGTTTACCGAGCATTACCGTACAGTGTTTGACTTGCGAAACATAAATGTTCACGTGAAGCATGAAATATTGAATTTTGTTGAAATGTGGAATTTGAACATTTTATAATAGTCAGAGGGGTAGATATAATTCTGAACTAATAGGCTTATTTGCATTAATATATTTGGCGGTGGAGAATAAAATATGTTGCGGTGGTCCATATGAGGTGGCTGTAGTTTCATGTAAAGCCTTTTGACCAAAATGAACAAGGAACAAGTCCTCTTATTCTTTGTCAACACAAAATTGAGACTTTTAGCAAATCTGATTAACCTCTACAAACTTAAATGTAGAGTAAGAGTATGTTTGGAATTGTTGTTCCAACCGATGTTCTCAAAAGTTGGCATTTCAAACTTTTCACATAACAGTATATTTTGGTTTCAAAAAATGTAATTTAGGCCTTCGTACTGGCAAATTGAGGATAGCTAAAACTGGTTTCTCAAAATTATAGTCGGTTACTAACGGAAAAACTTCAAAACGGAACTTTATAGTATAAGTGCATATATTAATATGGTATGATGCTTTGTTTTAGCACGTCTCTATTGACCTCTGAAAAGATGAGTCAACTAATCAATCGTTTTAGCACATGCTTTTTTATGGTATAATGCTTTGTTTGGTTTCATAGTTAGTTAAATAGTAAAATTCAACTTTAGGTACAAGTTTAGGGGTCCCAACATATGAGGCCATGTAAGTATTATGAACTTATTTGCAGGGCATATATAAAAAAAAGGTTCAAACTAAGATGTTAAATGTTTAATTAATTTCCTAGAAAGTAGGAGATGCAAATGCCCATAAGGATGGGATCTTAAGGAAAAACATATATTAATCTTTGAACACATTTTTCCAAGTGTAAACTACCCTAAATAATCCTTAGCATCAATCATGCCATTCATACCCATCCACTTCTTATTGTATAATTCAATTCATTATAAGTGCTAGAATTTTGGTTACAAGTTATGAAAATTTATAGGGCGTTAATTAATAAGAGTCATTGTAGAGTGTCGTTGTTGTGATTATATTATCATGTGTTGATCCAAAAGTAGATAAACTTTTGAAATAATATTAATAAGCTATATTTTATAAAATAGATATAAACTACTAGAGCGAAATAAGCTGTATTTGGAGCGTTTTGCTTATTAAATAATATACAGTTCTATCTTTGTTAGGTTTTGAATGGTTCATCGACACTGTACAACTTATGAATTTAATTTATACAAAGACATCAATTATTTAATCACAGGTGTGGTAACAAATCCCAATAATCTAATCCCATTTCTTCTAAAGTTGGGGTTAGGTTATATTTTCAACTAATCCCATTCTCAAATCAACACAACTTTATTATTTAAAACCCTCTGATTGCGATAGCCAATCTGCATGCATAATTTGAAGGATGTTGGATTATGCCTACAATAAGCTTTCTCCGTCTTCTCACGTAATCTTTTGTCTAGTCAAAGCCATTTTAACAACAAGGTGAAGTCCGAGTTTTAATTTACTCGGTTCTCTACACTAGGGTCACAATATTCTTTGTATGCCTAGATGATTTTACTTTCAGGAAAAAAATCATTAAAAATACCAAATTTGCTGAACTAATACAATAAATATACGGTGTAGACTATCCTTACTTTGTATTATTAAATAGATTTTATTTTGCTCTTTATAATTATTGGATCAAGAATTCACTCGCTCCTAAAATAGTGGTTACTCAAAGTAACCATAAATTATGTCTAAACAATAATATAACAAATTAGTAAATCCGATTACTTTCTTGATGCTTGTATAAACAGTGTGCTAATATACTATGTACTATGGAAAAGTATAAAAGACTGTAGTATACATTCTCTTCAAACTAATTTGTAATATTTTTGTGTTTCTTATTGTTCGATGTGTGCTCTATTTTTATTTTTCGTTGTTCTATTTGTCTTTGGTTGTGACAGTGAATGGCATATTTGGGATTGTTGTCACGGAAAATTAATCTTACAAAATTTTTGAATAACAATATATTTTGAATTTGAACGGTGTATATTATATTTTGACAAATTGCAACTGTCAAATCTATTTTCTTATATCGAAATCTTGAGAATGGAACTTTCCAAGACAGCCTTTTGTAAATATTGTGGGTAGTTATCTCAAGTTTGAACACACATTTGAGATAACTAATGAGGGGTTCAACAATCATCTCCCCTTCTATATAAACAAACAAAAGAAATACACAATCACCAACAACAATGGCTCATTCTTCCTCATTACTCCTCTTCAACTTCCTCTTCTTACTCATCTCTTCTCTCCTCATCTCCCCTTCCACCTCCACCACGGTGGAGTGGTTGCCCCGGAGATCAGAGTGCCGGGGCACGGTGGCTGAGTGCGCCGGAGAAGACGAATTTGCAATGGGATCGGAGATCAGCCGGCGGCAATTGCAGACGACTACAACTTCCATAAGCTACGGCGCGCTTCAGAGAAACACCGTGCCGTGCTCGAGGAGAGGCGCTTCGTATTATAACTGCCAGGCCGGCGCTCAGGCCAACCCCTACTCCCGCGGTTGCAGCGCCATTGCTCGTTGCCGGAGCTGACGGTTGTCCTGGGATTGAGATTCTCTTTCAGATTATTTGGTTTTTGTTTATAATTTTATATTAGAGTTGCTTATGGTAATATTAAAATAGTCATTTTTTTTAACAACCGTGTTTTGTTTTTCTGGAGTGAATCGGCATTGTTTGGTTATTATGTGTGTGGCTACCTTAGAAAAAGAATTTTAAAGATTGGTGTTGTAAGATGATTCTGATTTGTAATGATTTTGATGCTGTGGGGAGGTTTTTGTTACTGATTTTTTCTTTTAGTTGAAACACAACCATTGAATCAACATGTCAAAT
>CAOJBJ011922978.1:0-12107 GCA_948291685.1 Euphorbia celastroides | reverse complement strand
TAAACAGAAAGGAGAAAAAGGAATTTTGCATCGCTCAATAAGATATCCAAATTAATAGAATAACTCAAATTCAAACTCCAAACACAGTCTGCAAGTGAAATTGTCGTCGTTCACTTTATGTTCAGTTCATACCAAACCAATCGCTTTATATTTATTCGGTAACAGTTTCTTCTCTTCTTTTTCTTTTTTAAAAAAATAATCTTAGTTTCATCTCTTCTCGTTGTTCGTAATTTGTTCTTAGGTTTCAATTGCTTTTTGATTTTTTTTGTTTTAAATTTTAGGAACTATGCATAAACAATAGGTTTTTTTTTTTGCTGAAATTCAATTTGTAGCTTCTCAGTATTCACTAAGAATCATGAAAATACGAAGGATTTTTAGGGTTACAGATGCCAATTCGAAAAGATCAAGAAACACAAACCAGAATGTCAACAACAACCTCAAACAAATTCATTATTCGGGTCCTTGTTTTTCCGATCTTCCCAAGGATATCATGATAAGCATCTTTCTTACGCTATTCATTAAGAGTATTTTTGTGTGCAAATCTGTTTGCAAGACTTGGCGCGATCTTATTTCAGATCCCGAGTTCACTAAGCTACATTTTGATGAACATTGTGATAATCAAGTTTACCCTCTAATTCATGCCACGGATTTCAAATCCCAAACCGAGACGCTCTATCTTGTGAAGCAAGACAAGGATGAGTTCGAGCAAAAGCATGACATGTGTGATCATACTTACTCCAACCCCGGTTGTGTCTGTAATATTAAGTTTCCACTTGAAACTGAATTCGAGCTGCCATTGCACAACAAAGATTTGGTAATAGATGTTAACAATAGTTTCTATCCTACATACCGAGTTGGATATCAGATAGTTAATTCCTGCAATGGGTTGCTTTGCTTGTCCCAACATTTTGATAGCGTTTTTGTTATCATTTGCAATCCCATAACCGGCAAATTTGTTGATCTTCCTAAGCCTAAGAAGATTGATTCGTGTGAGGCTATTATGTAATGTACACTGTGGGAGTATTAGGGAGAGAGCTATGCATATCTTCTATTACAGAGTCCGGAAACTTTGATGTCTGGGCACGGAAAAAATCTGGTGTTGAAAAGACGTTGTCCAAAGTTTTCTCCATTGACATGCTTTCTTATGGAAAAAAAAAATATTTCACAACTCGTTTATGCCCTTGAAATGTCTCAGTGATGGGTCATTGTTGATGTTTTACTCTCATCAGAATGCTTTCATACATGTTGATCACAAAAGATGTAGATTTAGATTTTTGAAGATCCGTGGGATGGATACAAAAGTCATAACATCACTTTCTCATATTCCAAGCATTGTTTCGCTCAAGCAGTCTCTATCAGGACATAATGTGAAGGTGCTTAATTTTCGATCAAGGTGCGTAGTTTGGTAATTCCAAGACAATCCCGAATTTTGAAAGTAAAATATATGTATGAGTTGAAATATACGTTATTTTGCATTCTGTAATAGGATAAGAGAAGGAATAGAAAATTTGTTGTGATGTTTTGTACAAAACTATTTCTGCCAATTTTGGTTAAATGTCTAAGCATTTTTTGAATGTGGTAAACAGGTGCGAAGAGTTGAAGTTGCACAAACGGTCCAAAGAACTTCACATAATCGAGGAAGAATTTCCACCATCCTAGGAACTTCAGTGATCATTCTATAGTTGAAGAAGGGTTGTTCGTCTTCCATTTTTTCTTAAATATTTAACAGATTAGAGTTGCTTTTTCGTTTCTTTTTGCTTTGCCATTTTGTTTGTTTTTTTTATTGACATATATATACATTCTTTTTCTTATTAATTGAAGATGTAACTATATGAAGCACATAAACTGTCATAAACATGTAAGGACATGGATATATAAGTGAAGTATGATTTTAGAATACGAGATAGCAAAATTGAGCCTTTCAATGAAGAGTACCAAGGATACCGTGGACTGCAGAGTTGATTACTTCTTTCAGTTCCAATAACTCAGCTATCTGTTCATCAGAAGCAGATGTAAGCTGAATAATGTAATTCAGCTTTGATGTTCTAGCTTAACACCACTTTCTTTTATTTCTTTTGACAATGAGAACAAATGTTTTGGGTTAGTTTTAGGATCAGAACCCAAAGTGAATCGGCATTAGTATATGCTCCAAGCAATTTTGTTGAGCAAAGCATCATTAAGACGGCTGAAATTTTTAACCCCAATAACCCAATATTCGGTCTTGAAAAGGCAGTATTTCCAATGAACGGTGATAAATTTACGCAAATCAACACTCCCATCCAAATAAAATTACGAGAGCCTTGTTGAGCATCTTAATAAGGCTCTGAGGCCATTTATAAACAATGAAGGAGTGAACAAGCTGTCCAGTTATGACAGAATTAACAAGAACCGATCTACCAGCCATGGATTGTAAAATTCCCTTCCAAGAAGTAAACTTATGAAGACATTTATCCAAGATGGGTCTGAGATGAATAGCTTTTGATTTGCCCTTAAAAAGAGCAACACCAAGATAATTAAAAGGCAAACTTCCACTTCTCATACCTGCAATATTCATGAGTTCTGATCTTCGCTTGTTAGAGACAGAGTCACCTAAATAAATTTTAGATTTGGTCCAATTTACATTTTGACCAGAGTGGCGACCATAAACTTCCAAAGCAGACTTTATACAACGCATATTACAAATGGTGGCCTTGCCAAAAATGAGAATATCATCAGCAAAGAGCAGATGGGAAGGGAGGGCAACAGAGTTCGAATATCTAATTGGAGAAAACTTGTTATTCTAAACAAGAGAAGTTACATAACGACTCAAAAAGTCCTCAGCAATCCGAGAAAAGGGGAGAAAGGGGGTCCCCTTGCCGAACTCCTGTGGAACAAGAAAAATAACCCTGCGTGCCATCCGGTGTCAAAATAGAGATACGAGTCGAATGAAGAATATTCCTGATCCATCAATAGAAAGTATCAGAAAAACAAAATTCAACTAAGACAGATAACAAGAATTCCCAATCAATCGTATCGAATGCCTTCCTAATATCGATTTTTATCGCAAGATGACCGGAATGGCACTTCTTGTTCAATAAATTGACACCTTCAAAAGAAATTGTTTCAAATAATCAGTTTGGTTTCATCCAAGGTCGCAGCATTCATGAGAAATTGTAATATTTTCTCTTGTGAAATCTAAATTCGGTAGTGTTGGAAAATGGAAGCAAAGTTGGTTGAACCTCGTTAAATTGTTGTGTTCTCTTTTCATTTGGTTTTTGTAGTAGTTTTAACGCTTGCTAATCGCTGTCACAATAGAATGTAATAAATATATTATAGTAACGTTACAATGAAAAAAATGTATAAAGAAAGCCTTGTTATCGAGAACTTCCCGCAAACCTTTGAATCGAGGTCTTAGTCTATTATAGTTAGCATATATACATTATAATAACAAGCATATTTGAAGTGGTTGAAGCCTTAGCCTAGTGGTTAAGGTATAATTTGTGAATTCTAGAGGTCTCAGGTTCGAACCACATCCGTGATGGGTTGATATTTTTCTTTCAATTTAATGTAAGTCCATATGAGGCAAATTTAAAAAAAAAATAAAATAACAAGCATATTTGATATCATTGATAAAATCACATCGTTCCAAATTTTAAGTCACGTATAATATACCTTTCACACATACGTTTTCCGTTTTTAATCTTTATTTTAAGTTGATACATCATATATTGTATTGTGTATCCATTTTCGTTTTTTTTTCAGACATGATAAAAATTAAAATTTAAAAAAGGATGAAAATAATAGGATGAACGTTATAGTGACTTTGTTTTTTCTTAAGTTAATATTATTTTACTTTTAGAGCAAATAAACACCTGATTCGGGAGATACAATATTGTTTAGGAAGATAAGTTCAATTCGTTGAATCCAATGTACATGTTCCTATTTGTATATAGTATAACTCTTTTAAAAGAAATTGTCAAAACAGGAAAGTCATTTACAAGTTATTATATGCTAATTCATACTTAAACTAAAATTAAAGTATCTTGGAGAATTTCTTTTTGCAGTGGACTTTCTGTTTCAAAGACCACATCTTCGGATCTACTCTTTGGATGGTCTTTGCTTGGAAAATTTGGAAGAGACGCAACGATTTGGTCTTCTGCAATAGTGCCTCATCGAAGGATTTGGTTTATGATAGTCTTTATTATACTATAGCTCTTTTAAGATTGGGTAAACGTTCTTCATGTTTAGATTTTTTGGATGTATTTATTAACCCATAACATTATGTTTGTACCTATTAAGTCCTACTCTTAAGGGCTTGTTAATTTTACTAGGTCTTTTAGTTTGAGGTTTTTTCAAAGGGTGCCAATCTAGTTGGGATGCTTTGCCTTTTCCTCAGCTATTAGACTATTTTCTATATAAAAAAAAAACTCAAATTACAACTCCAAATACAAATATCTCTTAAGTGTCATTGAGTCCGTACCTCATACTTTCAATCTTCTCGTCGTTATTACTGGTCTCGCAGTCGTTTGTCTTCTTAGCTTTTCTATATCAATATATTTAAACTTTAGAAAATATATTTTACTC
Source organism: Euphorbia celastroides (assembly GCA_948291685.1). Classification (NCBI taxonomy): domain Eukaryota; kingdom Viridiplantae; phylum Streptophyta; class Magnoliopsida; order Malpighiales; family Euphorbiaceae; genus Euphorbia; species Euphorbia celastroides. Next base: position 7,544 of record CAOJBJ011922978.1, on the reverse strand, counting down.
ACTTATATTGACAAATTGAAAACTGTCAAAATTGTTTTCCTAAAATTATAATTTACTGCCTATAAGAAGAAACGTTAAAATGGTTTGGGGGACAGCAATCTGGAAAAGCAATTCTAAACTAGCCCGTGATATTCAAAGGAATTCACTTCAATTAGTTGGCTTTTCCATTTTAATGAGAGGTTATTTTTTAACAAAATTTACCTCATATAAACTTACATTAACTGAAAAAATCAACTCATCTCGAATGTGATTCAAATACAAAACTTTAAGAGTCCGCAACTTTCATCTTAACCGCTAAGGTCACATTTAATGAGAAGTTTATATCTTACTTTGTATCAAATTTAATTGTTAACCAAAAGATACTCCTTTCATAGCTTCATCACTTCGGTGGCTTTTTTTGAATAATTAAAAAATCCTTGAAGAGGCTGGGTTTCGAACCCAAGACCTCCCACCAACGCATTGGAAGGTGTACCACTTGACCAAAGGCCAATTGGTATCACCTCAATGGCTTTATTATGAACTATCTTATTTCAATCATAATATTAACTGCCTGAGTCAACCCTATCATACACAGAATTCAGAAATATAATCATCAGCCAATCCAAATGGGAGAATTGCAATATTCAGCTTGGAAGAAAACAAAAAAGAATTAGCAAGAGTGGAATGACTGTTAAATATGTCGCCACATACGACACGGCCCAAAATGCATCGTCGTAGACCAATTGAAATGTACAAATGCCGGAAAACAATGTTAACGACGTCGTTTAAGCACCTTTATTATATGATATATATAATTTATATTGTAAGGATTTATTGTCCAAAGTAGGATGATCCGCTGTAGCAATACTTAAACCAGTGTTTGGATTATCCGGGTTCAACTCCCGGCAGCAGAAATTATTTTGTTGTTAATTATATATTATACATTTTTTTTTAAATTTATCCTTTTTGATTATAAATACAAACAACAAGTACTTCAATTAAACCAGTTGTTATCACTGCTCTGCTCGCCATCGTTTTGCGCGCCGATCTTCTCCGCTCGCCGATCTTCTATGATAAAATTGAGGTAAGCGAAATTCACTCTCCTCTCCTTTGTAGATAAGTCTAAATAATTACTTGATTATTGTGCGCTGAGTTCCATTGTTGTTTAGATATAGATCTAGATTATCATTCAATGTTTCAACAGAGTTTATATCTAAAGTTAAAGTTCTTAGTTATAAGAATATTCACATTTCAGTTATTTCAAGCCCAAGGTCACACCTGTGCTTGAACTGATCTAGAGTACACAACGCAGCGTGTTTGAAAAACTAATTAAAAAAAAAGGCATGCAATTATTGGCCTATACTAGGCATATTGTAGCCAGTAATCAGGATATGTGATTATAAGTTTTGTGTTTTGGCCAGGATATTGATTTGGTGTTAAATCGGGTTTTGGGGTTGCAAAGCTTGTTGGTAGTCGATACAAAACTCAGGACTTAAACAACAGTGGGGTTATATTGCACCAGAAAATGCATACAATATGATAGATGTAGGTGGCTGATTAATTGAACAATTAAGCAGAAACTTAAAAATATACTAAGATGGCTTACGTAGCATTGAGTTCAGAGTTTCAGATTTCTTCTCTTGTTTATGATATTTTAGGTTTCTTTTTCTTTTACATTTTATACGAATTGTGTCTCAGTATCGACAATAATGAAGAAAAGAGGAAGGGTTTCTAGGGTTGCAGGCCCCAATTCAAATAGAACGAGAAACGAAAATGGGAAATAGTTTCTTGTGAAGGCTTTCACAGTAATGACACTACTGTTGAAATACACATTGTTGGTTCAGAATCGTGGAGAGAAATCGGGGGAGAGCCCAAGTACTTCATTAAAGGCTGCCCGACTTATTTGAAAGGATTTCTTTATTTGTCTTCTAGCTTAAACCCGCATTCTCTTATTTCTTTCGACATTGACAATGAATGTATTGGGTTTGTTTTAGGACCGGAACTGGAAGCGAACCACACATATAACATGGAAAATGTCGGAGTATTAGGAGGAGAGTTATGCATGTCTTTTGTTACGGAATCCGGAAACTTACAAGTTTGGGCAATGAAAGAATCCGGTGCAAAAAACACATGGTCCAAAGTTTTCTCCGTTAACAGCATGCTTTATGGTGGAAGACAAATACGTCATGTTTTACTCAAATACAATTTTAAGATCAGTGGGATGGAGACGAAAGTAAAAACATTAGTTGCTCATACTCCAAGCCTTATGTCGCTCAAGCAATCTTTGTCAGGAATTAATGTGAAGGTGTTCAAACTCGTGTTAAGGTACGCATTTTCCAACATCAACAACAAGCTAGTCTTTTAATCTAATACAGGCTAAAATTGGAAAGAAAAAATGACGTTCAAGTTTTTCAAAAAAAATGACGTTCAAAATTATATTGAGGCCCCGTTTGTTTACTGGAAAATAATGTGCAAGGAAAAATATTGTGCAAGGGAAAATATTTTGCAGGAAAATAAATATTTTCCTATGTTTGGCTATACCATTGTAAAATATTTTCTGATGTTTGTTTGCATTTTTAAAAAAAAACTCCAACCATAAAATTTAAATATACAACATAATATTTTAGCTTTAAATATATGATGATAATTATTATATAAAAACAATAAATTATATTTACAAATTTTTTATATTTAGTTGATATTTTAATATAAAAATTAATTTAAATAGTGGAGATGGATGTTGTGGTGGTATTGGAGAAAATGGTGGTAGTGGTGATATGGTGGTGGTGGTGATAGTAGCGTGTTGAGGTGATAGTGTGACAACGGTATAGAACAAGTAGTGATAATAATGGTGGTGGAAGGGGAGGTGGTGGTGGGAGGGCCGGGGAAGGGGAGGGATAGTGGTGGAGTTGAAGACGTGGTGATGGTGGGTAGAGAAAGTAATACATTTTGTTGGCATGTATGTGTTGAAAAAGTGGATGAGGTGAAGTAAAAAAATAAGGGAATATGTTTTTCCATATTTTTTTTGGGAAAATATTTTACATTATTTACACTACATTTTCTTGTTGATTAGGTTAATGTTTTCCATTGACTTTTTTTTATGTCAAATAAACGTCGGAAAATTTAGAAAATATTTTCTCGTAAAATATTTTACGGCAAACAAACGGGGCCTGAGAGTTTTCTTTTTTTCTTTTAAGTTTTATTTAGTTAAAAACACATACTTCTTTGTTTTTGTTGTGTTGTGGCCATTTTTCATTACATTGCTAACCATTTTCTTAACATGTTGAATAGGTGGGGAGAGTTGAAGTTGCACGAACAGGTTGACGATCTTCATTTAGTCGAAAAAGAATTTTAAGTTTACTCGGAAGTCAATGATCTCTCTATTTACTGTAACAAGGGTTTTTTTTCATGTTCTATTGTCTACCAATTTACCACTCATGAGTTGCTGTTCTATGAATATAAATATGTAAAGTGAGTTGGTCCACTATTTCCACTCCTAAAGAGTACGGAGGAGGATAGTCAATTCGGGATATTCGTTTGGTCAATTGTACCTTGCTTTTCAAATGGATTTGGAAAACGAGGACTTGCAATCAAAATTCCTTGTGATTCATTTTTTGTGTTCGTAAGAATGGCATCTCTTCTTGGTTTGATTTGGCTAACAAAGATTCACGTAAGTTGTCTCACATATGGAAAGGAATTTTAAAATGTTTCATTGGTTGGAGTGAGGTTTGGGGTCATTTTCGCAATGTGATAATTGCGCGAGTTGGAGATGGCCAATCAAATCCTCTAATTCAGTATTATAACTGCACAATGTTTAGAAACATTTCTTCTATTGCAGTGAAGTGAGCATGCAGATTAGAGAATTTACATCCATTAAAGACACCTACAAGAGTAACCGTACATGTATTCTTGTACAGAAACCAAAGTAGCATTTCAATGGGCGAATAACCAACAATTTTTTTTCATATATATAACATGAACCTACATACACAATGTATCAATCAATAAACAACATATATAAATAGAACTTTCAGATTCTTTTCACCTGTGTATCTTCAAAGGTCATTCTGTTAGTTACATGTTAGCATCGAGATGTTCCCGATTTCAGGTTATGTTGAATTTTATTATGACCCAAGTAAACCCAACAATGAGTTCATATGTTTCAAGTCACCGAATGGAGTGTTGAGAACCACTATTGATCCCTTTGAAGAGAGAAGAAGTATAGAATTGTTGATTAATGAAGAATAAAGACGTTCTCAACTTAGCTATGATTGTCATTCCAACTGAAACTCAACTTAGTTATTTAATTTAAAATAAAATTTCAACAAAGGAGTAGACGTCCTCCTATTATCCAAAACTGCAACAAATTATATTTGGTACGTTCAAAAATAAAAGAAAACCGATCCAAATCTAAAACCAATTAAAATGAAAATAATATCCAAAACTTCATGAGATTATATTTGGTGTAATTTAAACCAAACTAAATATAGTTCGGTTTAGTTTTGATTCGGTTCGGTTTGGTATTATTTCAATTCAGCTAGAATTGTAAGCAGCAGGTTAGCAATATGAATTTGGTGGTCATTCATTTTACTGCGAAGGCAACAAACCGGCGGATTCTCTAGCTAGACATGGAGTTGCAAATGGAGATCATTGATGGCATTTTCATCCTGATCTTCTTTTTCCTATGCTTTCGGTTGACTTTGTTGGCTGTACTAATTACCGGCTTGTATTTTGACACTATCATTGTTATTTTTTTCTTTTTGTATTAATAATATAGGCATGAATTAAAAAAAATTACACAGAAAGCTGGACTTTATGCACCCTACTTTCATCCAACCGTTCATTATTCTTAAAATGAATTATTAATTAGCTTACGTTATACAATCAATAATATCCAAAGCTCAACGAATCAACAAACAACTCGGATTATTAATAACCTCTGAAACTCCTATCCCCAACCTTTTCTCTTTAACCTTACAAGTGTACCAACACCCATATAAACTAGAAAAAAGCAAGTCATCAGAAGAAGAATCACCTCCAAACACAAAAAGGTTTCTACTCTTCCAAAGCTCCCATGAAATCACAAACCAAAGAGAAGTAGCAAAGCCTTTAACAGGACCCGGTTTAAAAAAGGAAGACCAATATACTACAAACTCAAAGGCCGAGCCAGGGATAACCAAATGGGTACCAAAGAGGCCGAACAGTTGTCTCCAAATCTTGACACTTCTCCAACAATGAAACAGAGCATGAACCGTCGACTCCGGACAATCTCAAAAAGGACAAGTAGAATCACTAATTGAAGTGACCCCCCTTTCGAATGAAAAACTCTTAGTTGGTAATGGTAACCTATTGTGAAACACAAGCCATCCAAAAAAACCGTACCTTAGGTTGTAAGCATGCCTTCCAAATAATAAAAACATCCAGCTTGGGAAAAATTCAATCAGAGCCTTTGTAAAACAGACTACAAAAGGAGGGAGCCGAGAATGGAGCACGCATATCATTATTCCATACAAAACGATCCTTATCTTCCCCAAAATTAACTTGCACTACACTGTTTAAAGAGGAAGAAACAAACTCATTTGGAAACAAATTTGGATTCGATAAAACTATCCAACTTCTAACAAGGCCACAACACTCCCGAATGGACAACCGAAGAGTGCGCTTCCAAAAGAGTCTTCCAAATGATGAACTCTGAAAAAGATCTTGCACCCCTTGGATTACTGAACAAATTAAAACTTCCGATTGATTTAAACATCTAGTCTGCCTTGATTGATTTTCTCTTGATAACTCACAAATATGTTTTCTGCCTAGAAATTATAACTACTATAATTTTAGTTATATATTTTCTAAACATCGAACATCATCCGGACTAAAAAGTAATACTCAATCATACGAATTCGCCTTTAGTCAAGTGGTACACCTTCCAATGTATTGGTGGGAAGTCTTGGGTTCGACACCCAACCTCTTCAAGGATTTACTAATTATTTCAAAAAAAAAAAAAATACTCAATCATGAATTACATCAAATTCAAATTTGCAAATTGAACAACAAAGAGAAAAAATCTGCAGAAACTCATGTAGACATTTAACACAGATAAGGTTTAATATCCAGTGAACTTATTTTGATTATATCCCTAGTATGACATTTACCTATGCTGCAACCTCAAATATGAATATCTCATGAGCTCTTATGATCTTCTTCAATTAAGGTAATCAAATCCACTGAAACTTCTGTAAATATTTAACACAGCTAAAAGGGTAATACCCAGTGAAATTATCTTAATTATACCCATAGTACGGAATTTACCTTCGCTACAACCCCAAAAATGTATACCTCACGAGCTCTTATGATCCTCTTGAGTAAGGAAACATCTTCGGACTCATTATGCATCTTCAACGGTCCACACCTATTCAATAAATTAATAAAATGTTTGAGTAAGAGTTACTTGAACTGTAACAAAGCACGTTGAAGTATAAAGTATTCGAATCAAGTCAAACATTGAGTAACAGAAGAAGTACGAAATTACCTAGAGTTAAGATTCAGGATCTCAATATCATGTCCAGCGAGAAAGAGGGGAACCAACTTTGGGTGAATTTGGAGTGTGAGAAATTCCCGAAATTCTGTAAACTGTGCTCCTCCGTCGGTCACGCGTGGTCTGAGTGTCGCAAGAATAAGCCAAAGGAGAGTTGTAAAGAGGTTCCTCAGGAGAGGATCAGCCCGCGCATAACGCTGGAAGGGCAATAGCGACTAATGCTCGGACAGTGGTACCTGTTAAGGAGGTGGAGGCGAGATTAAGGCAAGAGGATCTAAACAAGGGTCAACTCATCGAGAGTTCTGATGATGTTCAGGAATTTCAGAATAATGCATCTCCCACTGTTGAGAGAGAACAATCTGTTGGAAATTTGGCCTCTGAAGATGAACACCGAACCGTTGGAGAAGATGGAGATCAATCCACATGGAAATTAACACCAACCATATTGAAAGAATTGGGAAGAAATCATCTTGAATTCCCGTTTGAAAACCACTGGAACTAATACCTGAAAAACGAACACAAAAAAAAATACCCTTGTTCCTGGAAATCTCTGAAGTCGTATGGTGACTTTCCAATTAAAAATTTTTCGGGGCTCTAATCCAAAAGTTCAATGGGATAAAATCAGAGACTGATTGATGGAAGAACTTGACTATGAATATTGTGAAACTTAGAACCGAAACAGAGAAGATTGGACAGCGCACAAGGAGTCCTCTTTTCTCAATGATGTTGCCAATAACCGCCTCAAAAACTACCCTAAAAGGGTGTCGCATAATTCCATAAGAGTTTCTCCATGAATTTCTATAAAATCTATGTAGAATCACGCCAAAATTGCCTTTATATAGGCCCAAACTCGAAAAGTCACGTCCTTTCCAGAAACATGTTGCGAAAGGACGCGTCTGTTCAGAAAAGGAGTTGCAAAAGACGACAGTCACTATACCTTTGGCGTCGGTTTGTAAAACGGTTGCTAATAAAAGTCACCAGAAGACAGTTTTACTGATTTATCGTGACAGTTATAAAACCGTTGCAACTGATA
>CAOJBJ011922231.1:0-11583 GCA_948291685.1 Euphorbia celastroides | reverse complement strand
TGTTGGCCAAGAAAATCCAAAGAATGGGGTACTTTTGGTTAACAATGATTGGTGATTGAGTCAAAGAAGTCAAGCATTGTAATGAATGTCAAATATACGGAGATCTGAGTCATCTACTTTCGATTGAGCTACAAACATTGTCTACCCCGTGGCCGTTCTCTGCATGGGGTATCGACATCATTGATTAAATCAAACCGTCCTCGATCAATGGTCATCGATTCATAATAGTAGCCATTGATTACTTCTCAAAGTGGGTAGAGGCTGAATCCTACACCACGATCACTGCCAAGAAGATGGTATGATTCCTTCAAAAGCACATCTTCTCGGAATATGGGGTTCCCCATCATGTAGTCACTGATAATGGCATCCAGTTTCAAGGAGAAACGACCGATTTATTCGAAGAGTATGGTGTTGAGCACCATCGCTCTTCCCCGTATAGGCCTCAAGCTAATGGAGCAGTTGAAGCAGCCAATAAAGCTCTAAAGAAGATTCTGTCAAAGATGGTAGCCACCTATCGAGATTGGGCTGATCATCTTTCATACACACTATGGGAATATCGTCAGCATTAAGACTCCTACGGGTCACACTTCGTTTTCACCGGTATACGGTACGGAAGCCGTAATGCCTGATAAATTGAAAATTAAGTCATTGAGGGTCATACTAGATCTGAGACTTCCAGAAGATGAATTGGTCAAGTTAGATACAAGCAATTGAATCAGATTCATGAAAGGAGATTGGAAGTGATGGATCGCTTGCAAGTCTATCAACAAAGAATGGCGCGATCCTACAACCGTAGAGTTAACAAAGGGAATGAATCCTTCAAGCCATGTGACTTAGTCTTGAAGCAAGCACGGAAGACTCATATTGATGTCCGCGGGAAATTTCAGCCTAATTGGGATGGTCCATTTATGGTTAAGAAAGTTTTACGTAAAGGAGCTGTTAATATTATGGATCTCGATGGGAATGAATTCGTCAATCCGATAAAATCCGACAAGCTGAAGCACTATCATGTATAACGTCTGCTGAGACTAGAGAGGGTCTCAGGGAAAAAATTAAGACACAAAAGAATGAGGGTTTAGTCGGTAACAAAACCTGAAAAGGGTTGCTGACAACGAGTGGCAGCCATTAGGATCGATACCACCATTAAAGTCTATCTCTTTGAACTAACTCTTTTTGGTCTTATTGCATCATAATGTTGAAATACAACATGCTTGCTTTAATGAACTACAAGTGTTATTTATTACATTGCACATAGCTAATCATTACATTGTAGATTATATTGATCTTAATAACTAGAGCTCGAAGCTGCCTCCTTGTACCTAGCAGTGATTTCCCTCTTCAATGACGGATTCCTACAAACACGAATCTCTAAAAGCCATGACAAGTAGTGAGCATCAACTTGGATGTTAAAATCTCGAGTTAGATTCACATCCTTCATCTGGCGGTTGTGCCATAACGTTTCAATGCTCCCGTCCATCACATTGTTGATTGTCCCGAAAACGCCACGGAAGATGTTGGGGAAACACTGTTCATAGTCGTACTGCCTCCTAAGATGATCTGGAGAGTAAAATGTCACTTTTGAAAATCCAAGCAAAATGACTCTGTTGTCCTCCATACTCACAATGACTCGATTGATGTCCAACCAAGGACATACCCACATGATGTCATCCGTGGGAAAGTGTTGGAGACGAGCAAGCCAGTTACGAACTGAATGGGCCCGAAAGCTGCTATCCATCAAGCTTCAGCTGAAGTACTGAGAAGGATTGTACTTATGCCCGAGAGGAGGAGAATAGATGTCAAATTTCTCCTGTACCCTTAGTTGTAAAATGTTGCATTGTGAGAAACACTATGCCTGAATGTATTGTCAAAGGAAAGGAATTGTCTTTACCTCAAGAAGAATCTTTCTCCCACGAGTTGGAACAATGTCCTCATCATGAATGGAATCAAGATAAAGAAAAGTCTCAGCTAAGAAAATGCTAGCCACGGATCTCCCCACCCTCATTTGTTCGAGCACAGAGATAACCTCAAAGCTATAGGTGTCTCCATCTGTATCACATAGAAAACATCCAAAGATCGGAAAGGCGAAAGTCCTTACCCAGCTCTCCTCCGTTGGAGACAATGTTTGACAAACTTGAAGAGCCCCTCTCAGGTTAAGACCACAATCCTCATTTACCACAAGACTCTTGAGCTACCCCCGTAGCTTAAAGAACTTTCCCAACTCACCATGAGACCTGTTGTGGAACCTAGGTATAAAAATGTCTCCATTCCTAGGAATGTTCAGAATTGCTGCAAAATCCTCCAACATCGGGCATAGCTCATTTTCACCACAGCGGAAAATGTGGTCGACCGAGTCCCACAAGCTTGTAGCAGCCTTGAGAAAGTTCTCATTCGGTGAAATCTGAGCAAAGATTTGGATATTCCATAAGTCGTACCACCCGACTCGACACCAATCATCATCAGCAACTATCACTAGGAAAGCCTTCACCTTGGTGACTAAGACAGACATCTTGAGAACCAAAAATGGAATTGAAAGAAGAAGAGTTTGAAAGTTGTGAAGAAATGTTTTAGGCGCACCCCTATTTATAGAAAAATTGTCGGGATAAGGCCAAATTGTAATCTGGTCGATCGGTTAGATTACACCCATGACAAGACATCGCATCAGTCAGATTGTATTCTCTACTCGCAGCGAAATGTACAACAAAAGTTGTTTAAAGTTGAAAATGGTCGATCGGCCAGTTTTCTAATGAATACAAGTGATTATTTCGGTGTTCGGACGCAGAAGTAATCGCGATGGAAAGAAAATGATTCTTTTCATAAATTGAAAGAATGTTCATACAAGCCTAATGATCTAAAAAAATGGCTACGCAGAGCCGAGAAGCTACACTAGTGGAAGAAGTCGCCATCATCTGGAAATGGAGTATGAGCAAAGTTCTCAAACGGAACACATGATCGATAGGCAAACTGCATCGCCTCGAATCAAGAGGATAAGTCCTTAATCCGATCCTGAAACACATTGCATTGCATTTAGTATTTTTCTTTGTTCTTGCATATATACATACTGATTGCAGGTGAAGGAACTTACCGCCATGGCGTGATTGCAAGAAATCCACTCCAAGATGGCAGAATGCAACATCCCTCCATCTCTCCAGCTATCCTCCACAGGGTCCTGAACCAAACCAAGTGATCAATGAATGGGAAAATTGTTAATGAAATTGAAGATTGTGGTTGAAATTGCTTACATGAGTGGTGTTCTCTGGCTCGAACCCCATCTCAAAAGGTGTAGTGGTCGCCAAAGTCGGATACTGCTGGAGGAGGTCACTCCCGTAGATCATGAAAGGAATCGGACCACTACCACAATCTCGATGTCCCTCTACAACTATCTAAGGTGGCGGGGCTGCACTAGAAGAGCCTCCTCCTCTTCTCTTCTGACTTTGCTTATCCTACAAGTTAAGGTTAGAAAAAAAAATGGAATGGAAAGTGAAAAAGAGACTTTACCGACGTACCCTATGGGAGGACTCGCCCCCACCGGTACCCCTCTGGCCACCAGGACCGCCCTGACCACCCTGATCTCCAGCATCGGGATCATCACCACCACCACCCTCATCGCCACTGCTAGCCACATCATCAAATGGGTTCCTGGCAGGAAAGCCAAGAAGAGTCGTCTCGTAAAAATAGTCAAAAGAGAGATAGCGAGTCGAAACTTCAGCCCTTATGTTGGCTGAACGGAGACGGGCTGCAGCAGCAAAATCTAGGGCAATGTGGACCTTAAAGCCATCCCTCATCAACAGGATGAGGTCATCATTGGATGAATGCTCTGAGTACCATCATCATTGATCTTCACACGCTCCCCAAGGTACCACTCGAAAGATCGAGAACTGCTCTACAGGAGATGTCGGTGCACAAAAGGCAAAGATGTCCTCATCTCGTCGCTCCAAGTGTCAATTAGACCCCACGGGTTATCCAAGATCTGCAAAGGAAGTTAATGGATAAGTTAAAATTGCTTGAAGAATTAAAAAGAATGCAATTGTTATGAATAGAGCCATATCGCATTCCAAGAGATGGTCTGAAAGTGATCGACAAAATGAAGGTTTCGGATGGCCTCCCACTTCTGATAGTAGAAGGGATAGCAAGGAAATCGGGCAAAGCCGAACCTCTCCCTTGTCCCTGGTGTGGCGATGATCCCCTTTTCGATGAACCAGATCTGCAAAAATAAAAGGAAAGTCAGAAAAGAGAAGGAATTAAATGAAAAGACAATTCAAAAGTTGAAATGTTACCTCAACTAATGCCTGACAGCCCTGAAAATACATTTTGTGCAACCGAGCCACAACATCCAAGGCAAAGTAGGTCTGGGCCAAAATTGCTCTACCCCAAGAAAAGTCATTGAAATGCTCAACATCGATTAAATGGGGGAGTAGACTCATATTGAGCTGAGATGATGCAGTCGGGAAAAACAGCTGAGTCATGGCATAAAGCATAAAAGCCCGAGCCTCCACCCGTGGACCAGCAGCCCGAGGGTTCTTGAACCAGAACTTCATCAACTTGTCTGCCAAATTATTGTCGATGTCATACCCGATGAGCCTCATCACCAATATCGGGTTCTTCCTAGCTTAAAACCCGCAGTTGAAGTCGATGATGATCCCATCAAAGCGGAAGCCGAGAATGGCACAAACGTCAACTAGAGTAATGGTATACTCCCCACAACCAAGATGGAAAGTGTGGGTCGAGTCAGACCACTGGCTAAAAAGCTTCTTGTACCACTTGTGTGGCTCCTGAATGTTCCCTTCCTTGTGGTGCGCAACCTGGTTAAATCAATTTATACTCAGCAAAATATATTAGTTTTATGAAAATTGATTTTAAAAGAAAATGAATTTTCAAGTTGTTCTATAGGATCCTATAGCCTTTCCTAAAAAGTTATACTTTTCTATAGGTTTTCTATACCAAAAATAATGGTAAATTGAATTGAGATTTTCAAACGGATTTTCGCTAAACATCAAATTTTCTAGCCTATTGATTGTTCAAATTTCAAAATGTTATTTTCTAAATAATTGTCCGAATGCTATTTTCCTAAAAATTGCATTTCAAAAACTATTTTCCTAGAAAAGCTACTTTTCTCAAGATATGCCTAAAGGTTTGAATATAAATTTTCTAAAGTTCCTAAATACTAAAAGTTTTCCTAAAAATGCATTGAAATAAAAAAAAATTGTTGAAAAATTGAACTTATCGGTTGGTGGAAGAGTTGCCCCAAGCGGTCAAGCGCCGCTGGAATGTACTCGTCCGGCGCAACACTCTGATATATCCGACCTGGGGGCATGCTGTAACGAGCCATGACAAACTGAATAGGGATCGCAATCATCTCCCCATCGGCAAGCACCTAGACGAGTTCGTGGTCGGAGGGCATGCTTTTGACTTGAAAATTGGGAAGTTTTAGCCACATGGAAGTGACTAAAAATTGAAGTAGAAATCTAAAGGAAGAGGAAAAAGCCATTGGAATTCAGAATTTAGAGCTAGGGGATACAAGAAAATAATGGAGAATGAGAAGAATGAGAATTGGTGGAGAAAAAGGAGTGTTCTCAGCTGAATTTATAGAAGTTATAATCTAGCCGATACGCTAGATTACACCCTGAAGTTATCGTTATACGCTGAAGTTACCGTTGCGGTAACGGACATTTCTTCGGCCAATCAGGTAAAAGTGCAATCTAGTCAATCGGCTAGATTACAAAATGCAGTAAAACTTCATTGATTGCATTGTTCTTCAAAAAAATTGACTTCCCGGGACATCCTGGATGCCCGAATATTTTCACTCATGCATGAAAAAATGTTTTTCAAAATTGGATGTCCCAAAATTTTCAAAAATTAAATTTCTCAAAATTTTTACTAACGCATAATCCAGTCGAGTTCGAATCACCAGTTGATCAACTCATAGCCTCACTAGAAAATCGTCAAAAACCCGAGTATGGATCCATAGCGGACCAATTCTATTGAATGTCACGACCGAATTCCCCAGCGAATCGGATTACTTCACGTTTCCTAAGGAAACAATTTTTTTATCCCCAACGGATACTGAAATGTATTTCCCTAACGGAAAAATTTTCAAACACATGGATCCATAGCGGACCACCAAATGCACAATCCCCGACGTATTTCGATGATTTATTTATTTTAGAAAATTGTCATTTCAAAATTTCTTTCAAAATTTTTTTGCCACAGCTCGACCACACTCACTAGTCATGCATCATGACTTTTAATTGTCTTTCAATAAAAGTTCTGCACATAAGGGGCAAACTGTGACCATGGTCCATCCAGCTCGATGATGAAGGTTTAACCTGATTGTAGGTACGGGCAAAATTCTAGCGGAACAGACAGAAGACCGATTGTGCATCCGAGAACTCTGGAGCTTCGACTCTGTAATGCTACAATTCTGGAGCCCTGACTCCGTAATGTCCCCAAAACCCTGGATCCTTAACTCCGTAATATCTGGAATCCCTGATTCCTAATGATCCTGGAGCTTAGACTCTAAAATGTCCAAAACCTGGGAGCCCTGACTTCGAAATGTCTGGAACCTTGATTCCGAAATGATCCTAGAGCCCCAACTCCGTAATGTTCAAAACCTTAGAATTCCAAAAAATTCTTGAAATTTCCAGAACTTTGATTCCATCCAAATGTTTCAAAGCCTTGATTCTGAAAAACCGGAAATCTCCCAAAAACCCTAAACCCGAAAAATCCCGAAAAACCCAAAAAAACTATACAAAATTCTCCCGAAAGAGTTTTTATAGAAAAGTAAAAAAAACAGTGCATTTGACGGCTAGTTGACCCTCTAAACGACTTCCACGTGTCATCTTCCAGAAGGTGTGATCTAGCCGATCAGCTAGATTGCACCTAGTCTACACATAGATGTAATATGGCCGATCGGTTGTTTACACCTATGGGTGAATCTAGTCGATCGGCTAGATTGACACCTCGAGATGCCTATAAAAAGGCCTCTCCTCTATTCATTCCAAACCACCTCTCAAGTTTGGAAAACACCTCAAAACTTGATGACAACCTTTCTAAGCCTTCTTAGTCCTTTATAAGCCATTCTAGGCATTTCCGATCGAGTCTTTCCCTTGGAAACCAATCCCGAAGCTGTCGAAAGACCCTAGTACCTGGGCATCAACTGACTTCACCCCAAGCCTCTTCTACACCATTTCCTCCCGAAATTCTGCCCAAATCCCCATAGATTTCACATCCTATACCCTTGTATAGCTTGGATTGTCCTCAAAATCTTTGATTCTAGTCGGAACACCGTCAAAGTAAAGATCCAATCTTGCTCGACTATCACTAAAATTCAACCCGGAGTACTGCCGAAGTTCTCCAAATCATCTCACAAGTAGTCGAAAACCAGCCTAAGGGAAAAACCCAGCCTCAAAGAAAGGTAAATTGAGGGTTCTTGGCTATTACGCCTAACTTTATTGCATTGATTGATTGCATCATAAAGCATGTGTTCGTCATTCTGGATTTCTTTATCGTAAACAAACGCAAGGATACTCTGTAATTATGCTCTGACCATACACTGTTTAAATTATGCAAGTTATATTGTTATATAAAAGAAGCATGTAATAAAATATACCCTAGGTATACACATCAATGTGAGTCATTTTATGGTATATCATTGTTAATGTTGGATCGATGTCATGAGTAGACTTTTTGCGCGAACCCATTTCTCTGTTAATTCCTGGTTGTGAGCTGAACCAGGTGGTGACTCCAAAACTGTTTTATGAAAACAATTCGCTATTAAGCGATGGGTTTTCCGATCTCTTTTAAACCAAATATTTTGACATATCATAGCCGACCCAGTGTCTTTTAATGCGAGATACGAGGTATTCAGACCTTGATATCTGGGCCACTTGGCTCGATTCTGACACAAGATCTCCCTCCCGTTATGAGAATGTGCCGAGACAAGCAATCCCTGTCCGCCCTTCAGGTTCGTGATAGTAAATCCTTTTCAAATCCACTCCATCACAACTAGCTAATGCAACGGTAAATAATAACCTAATACACCAATAATATATGAATTTAATTTTATATCATTAAAAAAATGAACTACTATTTAACAAAATTCAAACTGTTTAACAAAACTCATATTGCCTAACAACGTTATTGCCTCAATGTCTAATAAGAAAGCGGGCCAATGATGCAGAGATTATGTTTCCAAATGACCTTCACATGGAGTTGCAACAATTATCTATATTTTACAATAAAAAAAAAGTCTAAACAGTTTAATGAGCTATTTTTTAAGTCCATTATAATAAAATTCAATAAACTATAAAGTTTTGTAGTGCATTCGTTAGTCTAGCAGTTAAATTTGATATTATGACTAATAAATGGTTTAGATTCAAGTTATATATTTGATGAGATGAAAATTTCTTTTTATATTTAATGAAAGCATGATTGCAATTTTTTAAAAAGTAAAACCAGTGTTTTACAAAACGTTAGGCGCTAGTCGGACGGTCAAAAGTTTCAGGTCATTAGGTGCTAGTCGAGCGGCTCCTAGACTAATTAATATTTATATTTTAGAATATTTATTAATATATAAAAAATTAGAATATAATAAATATTTAAAAATATAATTTAATTAACTTTTGCATAAATTTGCTTTTTATTTTAATAAAATCTCACCTAAATGGCCGCTGAGATCAAATTTTTCAATGTTATTAGAATTCTATCGGACATCAAACCGTTAAGTGGTACGCAGTATGACCGGTACAATCAGATTCAACCAGTGGTTATACTGAAATAATAATATTTGTTGAAAAAAATATATCCAAATGATAATTCCACATACAAATAAAAATAATTAGTTTCTCCTGGCAAAAATATAAGTTGGCTTTCTACAATTTGAAAGCCCATTTGGTGTTGGGCTTGCTTACTTGAAAAATTGAACTTATTTAGCTAATATCCGAAACCCTAACAAAGTGATATTAACCTCCTCTTCTCTCTTATTCATCATGTGCAGTAGTCGCCTCCTCCTTTCTCATCTCATTTTTTTCCAATCTTATTCTCTTTAATTTACTAATCAACACAACATATTTTGCACTTATCCTGCTTTGTATGGAAGCTTTCTATTTGGTCTTATTGCTTTTAATTATCTGAATCTTACTTTCTTTCATTCTTGTTTTAATTTGTGTATTTTGATGCTTTTCTGAATGTGATTCAAGTCGAAGCAACTCTATCCTGGTTCGAATATCATCTTTGAATGGAAATAGAATAACTTTTTTTACAGAGTGAAAAGTAAACTCGTTTGAATCTACATGGAGGAAAAATACTGGGTTTTTGCTGGAATCCAATTTTCTGGTTTTCTTCCCGGTTTGAACCGGTTCTATGCGGTTTTTTAATATACCGTAAATATGTATGAATCGGACCAGATCCTGCTACAATTTCTAGTTTTACCGGTTGAACTGACCGGTCCGGTCTGATATTCATAACATTAAAATTTTCTGAACACAAGAACGCACAAATAAAAAAACTCCTGGGACAACTAAACTAGAGAAATGGCAGCAGTGTTTTAAAAAAACTCCACCTAGGCCGACGATTGAAAATATGAATAAAATGTGCATTAAATTTGTTTTCCGAACTAGGATAAATTATCTCTATAAAGTTTCTAATCTATTTGTAAACCAATGATGATATCATTGTAATTGCACTCTAGATTATTAATGCATTGGGTTGTAAGTTTGAGACAGGATAGGGTTAAAATGTCAGTACTAATTACATTTCCTCAATAATTTTACGATAATGGAAGGGCAGTGCTAAAGACAGTCGAGAATTACTTAATATAGTCGGAGTAAAAGATTAAAATGTCCCCCATTATAAAGACAGTAAAAAAAAGGTAAAATGCAGCTATAAACAAACAATTGATGCTATATATTACAATTAATCGTTCGATGAAAATTGCTTGAAATTACAAGCACGAAATAAACAATTAATGCAGCTATAAGTGCAGATCAAAGACTCCAACTTTTTTTCATCTCTCAAACTCAAAACCCTTAAGCTGTTACACTCTTAAACAATGAAGATGACGATGATGGCATCTGTTTTTATTATATCCCTTTGTTTGATCGCCCCTTTAATCCGAGACCTCGAATCCCAGCCCTCTACCCTTAATTTTACAAATAAACCAACATCGATAAATACTCGAGTAAAGCAAATCATTTCTTTGTAATTGACGGGGTTGTAGCTTTGTTTTTGTGTTGTACGTTCTTTGGCTTCATGGCCGTTATTGAATGAATTAGGGGAGGGTGTTTTCCACCCTCTCCATCGCTTTCGGGAGAACTTATCGTTCTCTCGGAGGTTTTTCAAAAAAAAAAAACCCGGGCCCCTCCATTGACTTCCATTATTGCAGTTCATTTCTAAACTAGGTTTTCATATTACAATGAAAATCACTACGATGAACATAAAAATTGAGACGGGTGTTATGATTCTGATTAGTTCTTCCCCGAGAGAATCTATACCTGATTTGGGTCTTTGGATTTGGGGCACTGTAAATCCAAAACCGTGATCAATTTGGGGTTTTGATGGAATCTTTTTGGTGGATTGATTTGAATTATCGTGATCAATTTGGTTTTAGTGTTTTACAATTAAGTAAAAAATGAGGCATTTTAATCTTTTATTCCGACTATAATGAGTATTTACCGACTGTCTTTAACACTCCATTACTGAAAAGACTGGACCGGATTCAAATTAGGCTTTAACTAGGTTTATTAAACATCAACCATGTTCAGTCCAACCCACTATTTATTAAGAGTTTGGGCTCGGAATGAAATTAAGGCACATTTAGGAACCCATTCCTTCCAAAGCCCAAGAGTAATATGGTGATTTTAATTTTTTTAATAAATTGAATGGAAATAAAAGAAAAATTAGACGTAAACTATATATATATATATATTGTCCTTTCTCACAATTAAGTCAGCATATATATAGTAGGATAAATATATAATAATTAACATATATCAACACCATTTAATTTAAGTCTCTATACCCAAAAAAATGGGTAGCTTTCATGGGTATTTGCTGGTATTATCGATGATTCTAATAGCTTCAGCAAAACCAAAAATGGCAGAAGGAGTGTTGTTTCCAATGGCTACATGCAATCCTACATTCAAGTTATTCCCTCCTTGCTTGAGTTTTCTCACTGGTGAATGTGATGACCCATCTGTTAAGTGTTGTTGGGGTGTTTTTGCACTCAATTCAATTGCTAAGAAAGACAAAATGAATCCTTGGTGGATTTGCAATTGCATTGAATATATTGTGCAAGAACATGATATCAAATTAATCGAGGACCGTATCGAAAAACTTGCTGATAAGTGTAACACTCATCTCAGTTTTCCGATTTCTGAGAAAATGGACTGTAAAAAGTAAGTATATATATAGGTACTTTATATTTTTATTTTTTTTATATTAGAAATTTCATTTATCGTGTTTTATTGTGAAAGAAATATATTTTTTATGAAAAATTCACTATGTATATCTAATACATGCATAATATCATGAGAAACGGACACAAACTTTCGATTTCTACTTAAACTAGTTAGTATTGGTAATAGGTTT
>CAOJBJ011921911.1:0-18101 GCA_948291685.1 Euphorbia celastroides | reverse complement strand
TTTATCAAATCATGAACTCATCTACATCAGCAAATAAAGTGCTACATGCTAGATTGGTTCTTACTTTTCCCTGCCAAAAGAGTGACTCATTTTATACAATTCAGACACGGGTATAGAGGGAAGAGAACTCAGATGGATCATATTCTCAACAATATGATTTGTTAGGCATGGAGGGTGTTCATTTAGTGCAAATTTCATAAACACAGAAAGAAAATTGAAAACAAGTTACTACTAAAGCCAAAGAATGTGATTCATTTCATTGTTTGGAGGAGAGAAGCCATTATTTGACAAATATGTAGGATGTACACATAAAAACCAAATATCCAAAGGGACAATGATATGGTCAGTAGTCTTTTAGTAAAACATGAAAATTTTTTCTTATTTATTGTTGGTTCATTCCAACAATGAACTAAATACTAAAATGAAATTAAAAGGACTAATGTGTACATAGCCCCAACTATCATGTTTTTTTAGCTAACACCCTGACCTTTTTGAGGTTAATTTTAACCCCTCAAATTTTACCAAAACGTAAGTTTCAGCCCCCGGTTGCCATGTGTCATAATTTGATTGGAGAGACAAAATTAAAAAAATTGACCTTTTTGAAAAGTCAAACCAATCACAATGTGACACGTGGCAACTGGGGGGGGAGGCTGAAACTAACGATTTGATAAAGTTTGAGAGATTAAAACTAACATCGAAAAGACCAGGCTGTGAACTCAAAAAATCATGATACTTGAGGACACTATATGTATTTGGCCAAATTAAAATATGTTAATTCATTCCACTCTGTTCTATTTCATCAATCCCCTCATTTCCAATCCGCCAACAGAAATGTACCCTTAATGGTGTGGGGATGCCTTCGTTAATTAAGGCAACAATTCAACTTAGAAATATCTACTAGATATAAACTAATTTTTGTAGGCTTTGGAGATAAAAGGTGAATTTTTTATACATAAGCCTGAGGCGAGATCTAAGGTATATGCAATTAGTCAATAAGTATCTTGTTAGAGGCATTTGTACCTATAAATATGATTTTCTAGGAAATAATGTATGAAGATCAATTCTATCTCATCAAGATCTACATCGCCCCTAAAGCATGTTAAAGACATTTATTATAAGTTGAGGCGAACTGATGGGTTTGTCTTTTTGTTTATTGCTCATGTCTTATTTAATTAAAATGAAAGTTTTGGAGAATAAGTTAGAGTTGTTTTTTACTTTTTTACTTATAAGCTGCTTATAATTCAAAAAATAACAAACATAAACACTTCAATCAGTTAACATATGCTAATAAGCATATTATAAACTACAAACCTTAGCTAAAAGGAAAGAGAAACACCTCTAATACGTTTACTACAACCTAATACGGCTTCGACATGAACTGAAAAGACAAGAAACATAAACTGCCCATATTCTTCCATTAATGCCAAAAGAGACAAAAGTATTTAAGGCGGTCTTATCACTAAAAAAGTTTATTCCAATTCCTAAATGATCACAATTCAGAAATTATTTTATAGGAGTAACGATAAGAATAGGTTCGTTGCTAATTGAAAGGAAAATCTTATGCTGAAATCAGTTATAGTCAGGAAAAGGTTTTCCCCAACATGTAGCACAAAAAATACTCGAAGAAAATACCAAATAGTTCAATTAAAGATTACTGATGCAAATAAAACAATAAAAAGAAATTGACAAGACCATGAAACTTATGCAACATGCAACGCAAAAATCCAGAGACTTCAATAGCAAGAAAGGGCATACTGTCACCATCTCTGATTGAAAGGTACTTAAAATTCCCACATCAAACCGAAAATTTTAGGGAGAAACGAGTTTTTTTAGGAAATTTTCTTATCAATTTTTGAAGCGATATTAAATAAATTGATGTGTTATCAATTAAGGAGGGCTTTAAAAGAATCCGTTTTGTTTGGTCCGTATCAAACAGATGTAATTTAGCTGTTTGTGGCAGCTTCTCGGAAAAAATATATCACTTTTTTCCTAAAAAATGTGCTTAGGCGAATAATTTAAAACTTGTGGGCACTGATGCAATCAAGCAAAAACTAGCTATAAGGTTGCATTCTCACTAACCTTTTTCCATAGATATTCTGCTCGCAGCATCAATTCTTCTCATCCCAAAAAGAATCATATTATTGAAAGCAGCAGCCCCCATTATTTCCAGCTTTTGTTCGTTCAACCGGTCCAAATTTATGAGATGAACCGAAAGAGATAGTAATGCTCGTATAATCCTGCAAAGCAATAAGAAAAAATGTCACAAGATTGCTAATAAAAGAATATGAGATCAGGAAAAGATTGTGAACTTTTGAGACTATGTTGCCACAAAATGTATGGTGAATAAAATTTAGTTGCCCAGAGATGGTTAATGACAGTTAATGTAACACATGAAAAATTGTTTTTTCCGCACTTACGAGTATACATGGGCTCGACTGTTATTTCCGAACAATGTTACCGTCTTAAACCTTTTCAACATTTTAATTGAGCTATTTGTCAGAGGAAAAGTTTTCAGAAATAAGTTTTCGGATCAACTTGCACAAACACTAAACAAAACATAACAGATTATCGGAAGGAACGATAACCAAGAGCTAAATTACAACGTACAAATACATCACTCAACAAAACAAAATTGAAATCCAAAACCTGAGAAAGAAGATTCAAAATGATGATACGACGTTACCTTTCCATTGTTTTGCTCTGTAAATTACTTTTCCTTCATGAGTGTAAATTAACAAGTATTTTACATAAACACTGAATATACAATGGATAATTACATTTCAAGTTCACATGGCATTTTTATGCAAACAAAACAAGCACAATGAGGAAAATAAAGACAGTAATGGTAACAACCAGAATATTGATTTTATATATATTGACATTGTCAATCTGGAATATCCAAGTTCAACATTTTCTGACACATGAAAAACAAGAAAAAGAATGGTAAAAAACTGGCAATTTGTTGCCATACACATTCAATTATTCAACATTTCTAGCTGATTACAGTTAGAATAAAATATTTCAAACCAAATTCACCCTATGCTACAAGGACCGGAAAAGCTTGACCCGATTGTACAGAAGAGAAGAACGCAGAGACTATGGTTCAAACCGCCTGTATAGGACTGCCCTTGCCCTGGCTCAAATCTGACCCATTCACCGGTGCATTAGGATGAAAAGCAGACTGCCTTGACGGTTCCCCTATCAACTTTAAGGACAATGGTGAAGGCTCTCTGTGGTCCCTATCGGTCCCTCCAATGCTGAGGTGAGACATCCCGACTAGTTCATCTACATTGACCGGCTCCTTGGGAACCATAGGCACCGGCTTTAACACCTCGTGGCTTGAGGTCTCTGAGCCCTTGAATTCTTCAGATGTGGCGGTGTTTAGAGGCCAAAACGGGTAAGGGACTGGCATATATGCAGGGTAGAAACCAGGAACAAATGGTCTGAATTCGTTTAATTGAGTAAATCTTGGTGAGTATTCATTTGATTCGGGAAAAGTTTCTTTGGAATCGTTTGGAGTTGGCCCTGTTTCTTGAGGTTCCTCTGGTTGGGTTTCCATGGGCTCATATTCTGGCTTCAATGAGAGGTTCAGTGATAGCAGTGCATCTGTATTTTCGTTTTCTCCAGGCAACTCATGGTCCTCTGGTACAGATTGAGGTTCAGTGGCCTGCAAAGAATTTCCAGAAATAATTTGACCAGTTCAAGGTTGAAAAGAGATACACAGGAGTATATATGGTTCGCAAAAATGGGCCGAATACATTATAAGTCCACTGAACTTGGCACCAATAGCCTACTATCCCCGAACTACAAAATAGCCTACTAACGTGTACCAGTTTGGCCCCCTCAACTTCAAAAAAAATGCACCAGTTGCCCCCCTAAATGACAGGTGCCGGATTCTGGTTAGCTTGACTTTTCAAAGATGTAATTTTTCTCTCTCCAACTAGAATTTGACATGTGTCATTCAAGGGTAAACTGGTGCACTTCTTAAAGTTGAAGGGGGGCAAAACTGGCACATTTTTGCAAGTTGAGGGGGTTGAGTGGACAATTTCAAAATTCGGGAGGGCACTAAGCTATTTATGTCAAAATCAGTGAGCTAATGATGTATTTGGATTCAAAAATGATTTGGACTTTCACAAACTCAAACCATAATGGTGAATCAGTACACAAAGAGCCAGGTACGGATGTTAAACTGTTTCTATAATAAGCATGAAAAGGACAAGGAAGAATAACTAACCATGTCAGGGACCATGTCAAAAAGGCTTGATCGTCTCTTTCTTCTTACAGCATTACTCTGGCGGATGAAATACTTCTGAGCATGGCTGGCTACCTGAGTAGGCGTTCTAGAGACCACATAGGTTCGAGCTATTCCACGCCAGTCTCCTTTCCCCAATTTCTGGAGACCAATTAGAAATAGCCGATGCTCCTCTTCGGTCCAAGGGACACCTAAAAATCAAATATAAAGACGAATGAGTGTTACAAAATACGAATACAATAAAGGAGTAACATAAATTATTTCACTGTGTAACCAAATGTTACATTGTCGGCTGCATAACGATAACACCGTCGTTGCAGCAAATTTGCAATACATAAGAATAACACAACACAATATACCAGTCAGTCAAACTAGTATGATCTGAGTTTGAAATAACAGAAACTGAAGAAGCAATGGCTATCAAGAAAACTGTGCATTGTTTGTTTACGTTGTTGAATGCATAATAGCATTGCAGCAATATCGAAAAAACACAACACAGTTAACCATTCCATCCCCTGTGGTCCGTCCAAATTTTGAAAGGTCAAACACTCATAAGACAATGACTAACAAGAAAACTGTGAATTGCTTGTTTGGAGGTATAGATTGTAGCTTTATGGAAAGCAAAAATTACATCAATACTTGAACTCCAAAAGCTAACAAGAAATTAAGCTGATCACAACTCTATAAAGACAAAATCATAGGGCTTACAAAATCAGATGGATATCATCAAAATGCTATTTAAAATCAATGTTTTGGACCGAAATCACCACTAAATGCAGGGTTGATTTCCAGTCAATATTTGCTCCTACATGGAAGAAAGTCCAGATGGGTTGATAATGAACATGTCAGTACAATGGATAAATGATAATGAATGCCATCCTAAATACCAATGAAAACATGCACTTTCTAATTTCCATTCCTGAAAGAAAAGTCCATAAGGTTTGAAGGTCAAAAGCTAAGCCAAATGATTAGATGACAGGTGTGGAGTCTATGAAATAACAATATTGCACTTTTGACTACCCTGAACTTCCAGGAACATAACTATAAATCAGAAAGAATTTACAGGTAACTGAAAACATTCCAGAACACAAAATTATTGTCTGCTCTACAAGTAATCCAAAGACAAACAAACAGAAACTGCAAATTTCACCCAAACATCATGAATGAATGATTTCTCAACATAACTATAACATCCTAACAAAATTTGGTAAAGCCCGACCTCCCAGATAACTGGGGAGTGCAAATTCAGCAGAAACAAAATCATCACAAAAACATAAATCACATTGATTCAAGACCATAAAAACCTTTCACGTATAACAAGTTAGAAATTCACAAATCATCCCAAAATCAAATTTAGCCACACTCAATAAAATAAAATAAGAAATCGAATGCCCTCAACAATTGAAACAAAATCTTGATTATTGATTAGCTAACCTTTTTTCCTATCTCCGCGGCGATTGGCGGAGCAGCTAGCATGGGCCGGGTCATCGGACAAGTATCCGTTACCGGAATCGCGGACATGATCCGACAACGGCGAATCCGGATTCGGAGAAGCCGCCGCCGACGAAGAAGAATGGTAGTGCGCCGACAAATTCCCCATACTAGCGCTCTTTTTAATGATGGAGCCGTCGGTCAATCTGACGCCGAACAGCCGGACGCC
This sequence comes from Euphorbia celastroides, assembly GCA_948291685.1. NCBI lineage: Eukaryota > Viridiplantae > Streptophyta > Magnoliopsida > Malpighiales > Euphorbiaceae > Euphorbia > Euphorbia celastroides. The sequence continues at coordinate 12,189 of CAOJBJ011921911.1, read as the reverse complement.
GGAAGCCGCCGATGAGGAACACGCGCCGGCGCCGGCGGAGCGCGTGGGGCAGGTGCGGGAGTTGTGCCCGTTGTTGCTGCAATGCGAGCACCGTCGAGTCATGGCGGAGGACTCAGCCAAACCACCGCAACGGTCGCCGGAAAAGCGAAGAGAGAATTGGAAAGATAAATTTAGCAGTTGATAAATATAGAAGCGCTAGAGAGGCAGAGAGGAAACAAAGAGGAATTTTATCCGGGGAAATAAAAGGAGAGGAAGGGGTAGGGGTAGTTTTGGTATTTAGTTTTTCTGTGGGAGGTTTTAGTGGGGGAATAGAGGTTATTGAAATACGGAATGAGGGGTTTGACGGTTTAGTCCTTTCTTGGATAATTTGGAGTGTATTATTGGAATTACTTATGCTTTTTTGTTTTACTTCCATGATTAGAGATAAGATAACAAGCCACGGACGAGTGCATCTAACAATTTTTTATTAACCTGAAAATAATCTTCATTTCATCATGATACAAGTAAAGTGGAATAATTTAACTTTATGAAATTTTTGATAATGGTATAATCTAAACATTAAATATTAGTGATATCACAATTGTCAAAAGGAAAATATTTGTTATATTATTTTATGAGCTTATCCAGTGAATATTTAATTTGAAGAAATTAATTTTTACTTTGCCTTGCTTTGGAATTGGATGACCAGTGGGAAATTTAATCCAGTGATTGAAAATGATAGATCAATTATAACAAATAAATGCTATATATTAATGCGTATATATTTTCAAAGAAAAAAATTAAATAAAACGAATAAATATTCTAAAGATAGAGTGAAATACAACACAATTAGGGGAATAAATTTGGAATAAGACGGACAAATAAAATAAGAGAGACAATGAGTTTATATGAAAAACGTAATTTGTTTGCAGTATACAAATTGTGTGTTGAAAATTTGCTGTATTAGAATTTAAGTTTTGTGATTGACTTATTTATGGTCAATTTTCAAATTGGGAAATACATGAGAATTTCTGCGTCATTACAAAACATAACCTGAATACTTTGAACGGGGTCTAGAAATTTGGAATCGTATATGATGTTGGCAACATAATGTTGCTATGCCAATATAGGATTCAACTGAAAAACAACAAACTCGTATGAACTATTCGGATTGATGGCGTAGCTACTTTTGATGCTTATGTAAGAATTTTAAGTTCGACGAAGTATAATAAAAGTATTGATATATAAAACTCATTACCTTTATCTTATATATAATAATCTATCTTTATATATGAAAATCTTTGAAAACGTTATTCAAATATCTTTAAATTTGAGGCTGTATAAACGTTATTAAAATCTCTATAACTGATCGTGTCATATGTTCATCAATGCTTTATTTGCTTTGTGGATTACCTTGTGATAACATTATCAGTAAAATTAGATTTTGACCTAAGACGGTCAAGAGATCACTTCAACCTCGCCCACATATGGCGGAGTGGGAATACGCAAAGCCATATCGGCTCAATGACCGGCTTAATAGCTTAATGTTGTGATGAGTCGGTATCCCGAATCACGGGATATTAGTTATATTCGTCATTAAGGCAACCAACGATCCTAATCCATTAATGATTCTATTTCCTTATCTAACAGGGAAGCAACATTTAATGAGTTTTAATAAGAAACAAATTCTCAACAATTCAAGAAATCTATAGGGATTCAGATTCCCCAATTAGGGCATAAACCAATGCCTATAAATATCCACCAGACTAAGGTCAAGAGGTATGAAATATCTAACCCTAACCACCGCCTCTATTTTATTTTCTCCACCTTGAGCTCGTTACTGAATTAGGCATCGGAGAGTCCCCCGAAGGGACAACCCCGATCCTCTTCTTTCTATGTTTTGCAGGTTTCTAATCGTCGGATTTAGGAACTTATTAGACGGAGGTTATCGATAAATTAACGAAACAAAAAAAAATATTATTCAAGATCATGTTCTTCTAGACTCCATTTGAATTCAGTCATGAATCTCCAGTTTGTTCTGCTCCATGTACTTATATGATCTAAACATAGTGTTCCTAGAAAATACATATGTTTCCTATTATTTTAATACTAAGCATACAAATGTAATTATGTTAAAAGAGTAGAATATTTATCATATTTTTTATAAAGAAATTATTATTAACATTCACTTTTTCAAACTTATGCTTTTGTTTGTTTGCCGTAAAATTACGAGAAAATGTTTTGCGAACTTTACGACGTTTGTTTGACCCATATAATAAGTCAACGAAAATCTTTTTCCCGGTCAATAGAAAAATGTAGTAGAAAAAAAGAAAAATATTTTCTCACTCAAAAAGTGATAAAATAATTTTCCCCAAAATTTTTTATCTCATTTTTTACATTTATTCAACACAAATCAATAAATTCACCACATTTTTTACCTTCTCAACATTTTTTACCTTCTCATCATACTTACTCCACTCTACTGCCACTATCTCCTCGACATCTTCCACCTTTACACCGCCATCATCAACACTTCACCATTATTATCATTTTTTTCTATTCTACCATCTACACCAGTTACTACATCTCATTGCCGCCGCCATCACTTTCACTCTATTACCAATATCACTTCTTCTACTTCACCACCATTTACTCCATTCTGCCACCGCCGCCGCTCTACCAATCACATCATCCAATCCATAATCATTAATTACAAACTTACTACCTTATTTGTTCTTTGACATATCCTAACCAAATTCTAATAGACAAAACCTTTCATACGCTCCTCACCTCCCTTCTCTTTCTCTTTTTTTTTTTGTTTTTCTTGCATCTTAGATCCCACTACAGTCGCCAAATCGTTCTTCTTCTTCTCTCAGTTGTTGTGGTTTTGATTTATTTCTCGATTTGATTTTTCCTTTTTCATTTTGAATTGTTGTATAGTATATTAGATTCATGTGTTTATTGTATTGATATAGATTTTGAAAAAGGAGATTTTAGATTTGTTGCGACAGATGTTGCAATTTGTTGAATATAAAGAGTTACACACATAAGGTACGGTATTTGATGAAATGCCTAAATGAAGTTAGGCTTTCAAATTTATTAGCCTTTGATTATATTCACTACTTTTTGTTTGATTGAAGCTTCTATATTTTTGTTTTGAATTATAAGAATTTAAATTGATGTGTTTATCAAATCTGTATTTAACTCCACATTTTCTTTTTTTTAGTATCTGGTCGTTACATTGTAGGAAATTAGTAGGTTTATGAATTCGCATTTTCGTTTTGTCTTAGTATCTAATAATTATATGGTAGCCACCTGGCAGGAAGTTGGTCGGTTGTGAATTTGCAGTTTCATTTTTTTCAGTATTTGGTAATTATATGATAGCTATCAAGTAGGAAATTTAACAGGTTTATGATCTGCAGTTTCATTTTTTTCATTTGTTGGCTTCTTACTAGGTTTCTACTAGTTTTCTACCAGATATTGAGCAATAAAAAAATCGATAAAGTATATGACAATGTAGGACGTTTCAAAGATAATAATGAGATGAACAAAAAACTCTAAAATGACATGTAAAAAGAAATAACTATTTTTAAGATAATTGTAAAATAAGATACGAAAATGCAAAAAAAAAAAATACAAGATATAATGATGACATCATCAATTAGAAATAGTGGATCACAAAAAAACAAGAAGAAGTGAAGAGACGTATAAAGCAAGGAAATCTTGAATTTAATTTTATTTTTATTAAAAAAGCTTATGACCCAAAAGTTTAAGTGAAAATAAAATTAAAAATCAGTATAGTTTTATACTTTTCCCTTTGTTCTATATTCATTTTTCTCCATTTTAATTGTTTTGTTTGCATTGAATTGAGAAGTTAGGTACATGTGTGTTGTATGAGACAGACATGTGATATGTTGATTATCCATAACTTTGTAATTTGTTTGGTAATATATCACAAAAGATAACATAAAATACATAGTGCAATTATTAACCTAAAATAATTGCGATAAATTGTTTATATCATAAATCATGTTTCACCGTTTGATTTCTTTTAGCATACAAACACTTGACCATTCTGATGTGAAATTTTATTACTAGCACTATACGTCACAAATAATAAGACACGAAAAAATTAAAAATTTGCGACACAAACAAGTCCAAAAGGGCTCGGGTTAGGCACCCGCCATATGTTAACTCATGAAATTGAAAAAAATCATGCATTTATTTTGCTATATTTTGCACTTTTTGTTGGTGAAATGAAGAAATATTTATGTCGTTGTCTGAATATTTCACTTCATTTAAGACTCTAACACTGTAGCTAATAAAAAATATCAAAATAATATATCAATTGATCAAACAACAAACAAGTCACGACACTTGTTTTTTTTTTAAAAAAATTGCCTTATAATGAGTTTACAATAATATTTAAAGAAAACATTATCCCTTCTCACCCGAGTGTGGACTCGAACCTGCGACCTCTAGGATCGCAGCTTCAGTCGTTAACCATTAGGCTACGAACTTTGCCATTTGTTGTTGAAATACTTGTTGTTCAAGACTTAGGCGTTAGGTTTTAGTCTCCATTTTACAGTTGTATTTTGTGAAATTTGAATTCGATTTTTCTTATACATACTTATTTTGTATGGTCAACTAATGTAAAAAAATATTAATAAGTAGTAAAGCATTATAAAAGTTTCTAAATGTAAAAAATGTAAAGTGCCAAAAGCATGTGCAATTTTGCCTTTAGCTGATTTGAGCCACTATCAAAAGAATCACTTGTGATATGGCAAAATGTGACATGTCACACATTTATACAGTTAATGTACAGATCCTTTTAACTACCTTTTGCACTACAATTATTCTTTGCAAATGGGGCGGCTAATTTCCAAAAGTAGTCATTTCTTATCTTAATATTTTTTATATATATGTCTAATAGAATAAATAAATGACATAAATATCAGGAAATATAAGTTAATACAAACTTATTTGTGTATGGGGCAATTTCAGTGAGAAAATCTTATTTTATTTTTTCATGACTAGAAACATTACCAAAAAATATGGTCACTTAGATTCAAATTGTACCTACGTCTCCAATTTATGTTACCAACTGAATTGCAACCTCAACCTTTCTCTTTTTATTTAGTATCACAATAATTAATTGGAACTTTTTCATATATGGATGCTTACTTACGAAGTTTGTAGCACAATAAATTAACTAAATACTACTAACTAAATAATGAAATTCTGATTTATACATCATTTTCATACACTAATTGTATCATATCATAAAGTCTCCATCTAACGTTTTCGTTTGGTATCTTTCAAGTACCGTTTTGAAATGTCATCTTCAACCCAATGCTACAACCCTATAACTCATTTTAAATTACTCATCCACAAAATATGAGTTTTCTCATAAATTGTTTTACTCGCATAATTATCCAATTGCTTTTTTAGTTTATGCTGTTGTCTAATAGTAGGGGATTTTATATTAAACTCTCGGAGTTGTTAGGTGTAAAAAACTTCTCCCACTAATCGAATGACAAGTGTAATACTTATCAATTAAAATTAAAACTCAAAGTGGGCCCGAAACTGTTTATATGAGAGGAGTTTTTTACACTTAACAACTCCGAGAGTTCAATATAATTTCCCCTAATAGTAGAGCTAGATATTTTAAAGAATCTTTAAATTTTAAAGTGTAACTTTTTTTAATAATTAATAAATTTTTGAAGAGACTAGATTTTGAACAATTTTAAAATGTAATTTAATTGACAAAACATGCTTATAGCACCAATTTCGATATCATAACCACTAATATTTAAGGAAAGGATAATAAGCCTTAATTATAAAAAGGTTGTGAGATATCTCATATGGATACCAATCATTTGTATATGAGAAGTAGTATATAATCACACATAATAAACTTATATCGTTAATTACTTGATCATTTTTATTGTACCTTCCTTATATCAATAACACACATACCGATAAAATCAGATGAATCGGTTACGACCAAATTCCTATGCATGGGAGGCACCTATACTTATATTATTGTATATATCTCCCAACTTTGCGTGATTTCTACAAAATTTGTAAATTTTTTGTATCGATCGTTAAGAATTTTATCGTGTTAAAATTTTCAATTTGTCGTTTGATATAATTTATTTTTCATCATCTATGTTTATCATGTAACCATTGACAAGAAGGTGGGATAGATAAACAAATAATGAAAGTATCCATAAAGAATACATTGAAATCAACCATATAACAAAAAAATATTTCCAATACGTGTAGACATATTTTTGAATTATAACGCCCATAATATATTGTTTGAGATGAAACTAACAATGTGCATGCAATGTTGGGCTTAGCTGTTTTATGTAATTATCACAATCTTATTGTTACCAAAAAAAAAATTATCACAATCTTATCTTTTGAATTATTTTTAGTAAAATTAACATTTTGGAGTTTTGTAACGCAAAAGTCATTACATCAAACGACAGAAATTTACGTTTTTTTAAAAAAAAAAAAATCTACAAATCCAAAGAAACCAATTTAAAGTTAGTCATTTCCGTTATCTTCAATAATAATGCCCAGGAAAATCCAAAAGGAAAAGAAAAATCAAAAGATGCATGATTCCCATTAGCCCTTGCTATTGGTTGATTAGTACTGATATTTTGTATGATAGGCAAAGTTATTTTTTTAGTTGAGTTGTATAAGAATGCTTTTTTCTTCTAATTACTTAAGTGATACTGCTAATGAAAAATATCGAACGTAAAATCCAAAAAGAAACGTAATATACATTAAATGATCAAATAGACAATAGTAATGTAAATTGAAAATTAAGTCCGAAGATACATAATCAATGTATATTATTCAAAAAAAAAAAATAATCAATGTATATAACAAATTAAATATAAGTATTTCTATTTTTTTAATAATTAGTAAATCCTTGAAGAGGTTGGGTTTCGAATCCAAAACCTCCCACCAACACATTAAGACTTGCTCGTCGGATATAAAGCCATAACTATTCTCAGGGATTATTTTACATATGCCGATAAAATTCGGACTAACCTAAATCTGTAATTATAGTCTACATATAGGATTTACGAGGTGATTCCTAAAATTGAACCACAACCCATGCTTTTGACAAAAACATTGTAATATTCAATTCGGTCTTGCCAATCTAGTCGGGCTCAATAATTCTAGTTAATGAATATACTGACCTTTCTCTATGTAATCTGGTAGAGAAACCATACGCCATATCAATCATAACAATTGAAGAAAATATTTAGGTATGAAAAATTACCGATTAAAAATTGAACATTCTTGAAAAGATAAGTAAATGAAGGAAAACTAGAGTAACAAAATAAGGGTTGTCATTTTTGATAATGTAGAAACTTACTTTGAAAATATGCAAAACACAAGGAAAAAAACAATGAACATGTACTTGTGATACAAAACTATAGTAAATGAGTCAAATTTGGAATTTGAAAAAATATAGAAGGGAGATTTGTCTGTCTACTTTCCATATAACAGTTGTAAGGGCAATTAGTGGTTGCTTAGGGCAAAAATGAAAACAATGGGTGCGAGTTGCTACGTCTGCTCGTTAGCCATTAGTTTTCTACTAATTCTATGTGCTGTACAAGTTAATAATAGAGATTTTCCAACATATGCAATTACCTTTAGTTGGTAAAAATATTAAGGCAAATCCAACAACTTGATTTTTCAAAAAGTTCATTGAGAACATTTTTTATGACTGTGTTCTATTTTTTATATACAATTCTTTTCAAAATTTAATTAATATTGTAACAATTATAAATACATTTAGTAGAATAAAATTAGAGGTTACTCGCAAGTATTTAATTTACACTATCAACTGAGTTATGCACGTTGTTGTTAATCATGCATTCACATAATATAAGAGCACAATTTTTCGCTAAAATGTAGCAGATTAAATTATGAATTAAGAACGAGTAGGTGTTTGATATCTTCATATTCATAAAAAAAAAAAGGTGTTTGATATCTTCTTAGATTAGTAGCTAGCTTTTGTTTTTTTACTAGATATATCGAAACCACGGTAAACTTGACAACTTTTAGATGTCATCCTAAATTTCAAAAGTGAAGTAACCTCTCAAGCTTGACAAAACCGCATTACTTTATCCCCTTAATATCACTGTGTCACATTTTGGTTTATTTAACTTTTCAAATATCTAATTTTTTATTTCTATCTTCCAATAAGAAATCAACATGTAAGATTAACGACAAACTAATATATTTTTTTCAAAACCAGGAAGTTAATTAAAATTTTCAAAGTCAATTATGACATTATGCGAAAATGGCCAATTTTAAGAATGTATTTATACATCGGTCTTTTGCTTTTCTATATTAAATAAAGGTGTCGGTCTAAGAAACACGGAAACTCTTAAAACATACCGTTTCGGCGTTTCGTATCTGTTTCGGAAACGAAAACTCTGTAAAACCCCTACAAAATGTTTTGGGGTAGTTTCCGCAGTTAAAAAAAGTTGGAAACTCATTTTTTCAAAATTCGGAAACCATTTCCCATGAAATTTCCCCAACCAGAAAACTCAATTTCATCAAAATTCAAACTTTTTTTTATCCAAACAGAAAAGTCAAAACCTTCTTATATTCCTATATTGACAAAACTTCTCTTCTTCGTATCTTTGTATTTAACATTTTTTAGAATACTGGAATTTATAAATTCATAATACTTTGAAAAAAAATACAAGTTAAACTTCATGCAACATTTCTACATTAATTAATTATAGCAATTCTTGCTTTTCATTTATTATTTTACCATTTAATCTAAGAAATATTTGTATAGATGAGAATTTTATGTTTTTCTATTTATAGATATACCTTTATATTTTCATTATTTACACGTTTCCTTTCAGTTTCCAAGCCTAACTTTTCAGAAATGACGTTTAACGGTGTGCGTTTCCGTTTCCGTGCTATTTAGGTGTAGGTTATATTTACTTTGTATTTTACAAAATAAAACTTATTTTATTTCTTATTGTCATTAGATCAACTCACTTCCTATTCATGTAATGGTGATAAGGACATAGTAGTAAGAATATAAAATAAGGATAGGCTCTCCCTTAATTTTGAGTGTGTTTAATTTTTATACAATTTATCCTAGCTATTTTAGGAAATATTGGAAAAATTATCCAAACGCCTGAAAATCATCGCCAATGCTCGCCTGCGTCCGACCGGTAATGTCAATTAAAATCAAATTTCGTCATTCCTCGCGTCACATTTGCACTCAACTGCCCAGACAATAAGTTTTACAACTTCTGATTGAATTTCTATTTATTGAATTGTTTAATATATTTTGTTGTGGTTCAAGTTTGTTTTGGGAACAAGACAAAAACATTATTTTTAAATTAGTACTAGTTCTCAAATTGTATTTGTTGATCGCATGTATTTACATTATAGAACTCAACCAAATTTTCGGAATTTCACATGTAGTTTTATTTATTTAAATATTATAGAAATTACTCGTTTTCGATATATGTTACATAAGTTTATTAATTTAGCATGTGAATATTTAATTTTTTACCTATATGGTATCTGAACCGAAGTATTCAATCTTGTAGATTTTATGCCAGTTTGTTGACTTTCGGTTATCCGGCGGGTGATGTTTGTTTTTGGTTCATGAAATTTATTGCTATACTAAAATTGGTCATGTTGGTGATTGGGAAAGCAAATTAAGTGAGCCACAATTAAAAAGACATTTAAGAAATAAAGAAATTTTAGAATGGCTTTGGTCTCTTTTTTAATTTTTGACTCATGTTTTAAATCATAACTAAAGTTCTGTATTAGTAATTAATTTAGACCCACATTTTTTTAGTTAATGATAGAATTTTTCCAAATTTACAAGACATGGGTCCAAATTGAAAAAATGACTAAGAACATTGTAAAATTTTCCTAAATAATGACACAATACTTAAAATATTTTTAGTTGGTGTATGATAACTCACGTAATAACCATCAGTTTTCCCTCTTGACGTTGAACACTAGTTTCAACTATTTGAAGAAGGCCAAATGCGTCATTTGCTTTTCTAACTTGGCATAAAAAGTTGAATGGTATCTTAAACTTTTAAAAGTTTCAATCAGTCCTCTAAACTTAATAAAAACGAACCAATTTATCTCTCATTATCACATGCTATATTTTGTTTGAAGAAATAAAAATGAAAAGAAAAATTAAAAAATAGAATCTTTAAACATTCAAATAAACCAAAAGCTAAAATGTAACATTTGGAAGGATAAAGTGATGCACTTTTTTTCAAATTTATGGGATTAGTTAAAACTTTTGAAAGGTTTGAATAATACATGGTTTTCTGTACCAATTTTAAGGAGAGTTTGATACATTTGATCTTTAATAAACAATCATAAAAAACAATTAATGATAACCTGCAATAATATTTACTCCTTTGTTACATTAATGACTGATAGTAAATATCAATAATGACTCATCCAAAACTATTGTTAATAAAAAACAGTTTAGTCAATTTCGTATCAATACTCAAAGTAGTGTTTTCAAATTCCTCTTTGTTTTAAAATTGCTAATATCCATATCAATACTCAAAGTAGTGTTTTCACCTGTTTTTATTTTTCTTCCGACATAGACAATTTTACTAGTTATTTATTGTAATTAATTTTAAATATGCATATAGAAAAAAGGTAATTAATTTATACAATATTTATGATTTTTGTATGCATAATATTTTTTAATATAGATTCAATTTGAATTTGAAAAGAAATAAATTATTATGAAAGATAAGCATGAATTTCATGAGATTAATCTGACGAGTCTTTGTAAGTTTTGCTTAGCTTCGCAAAGGAATAATAATCTCAATAAAATTCAAGTTCAAAAAGAAAAATCCGACTTATTATTATCAGAAAATTTGAAAATCTGACGCTTGATTCCAGCTTTTTCTTTCCAATTGGACATATCTGAAAAGTCATGATAAAAGGGGGGCAATTTAAAAGGTAACTTTCAATGTGGCATATCTGGAATTTGGAAAAATCTCCTTTGCTTCCATTTTCAGAAAACAATTCAATTGGCCACATAATTACAGTTGGCCTAAAATTCTATCCTCGTGACATAATTGAGTAATTTATATAAATCTGGTCCCCCGTCTCATACAATTTTACACTTTATTTCCATTTTCTGTGCCAACTTTTAAAATGTGACGATTACCTATTGTTTAACCCAAAAAATAGCATATGTTGAAAAAACTTTCAAATAACGGTTTGTAAAGCATTATGAAAACAAATTGTTGGATAAGTGAAAATCCGCTGGAGAAGGAGCTCGCTGAGGAAAAGCTCGCCGAGAAGGAATTCATTGAGAAGATTTTACTTTGACAATAAGCGAACTCAAGCATCTCAGCTTTCGAAATTCAAAGTCACACTGAGTCTCTATCTTGCTGAGAAAGCGCGAAAGCATTTAAGGTGCGGAACAGTTGTCAACTTTTGAAAAAAGGACAACACATTTAATGCGGTATGAAGAAAAGACAAGTACGCATTTAATGTATTCTGAAAAATATAGGAGGCGCGAAGCAAACATGGAACGGCGCATCTGACATCCAAAAATTGCGCAGTACCTAATTCCGGTAAAAAGGGAATCTTGGGAAATTCTACACCAATCAAAATTCAACAACTCAAGGTCAAAGTTCGAAAGTTTAACAAAAAGTAAATCAACTTTAACTTTAACAAAGACTGCATTAAATCAACTTTAACAAAAAGTAGTCATTCACCCCCCTCCCATCTGACATATATAAATCTGCCTACGAGATCAACAATTGGTATCAGAGCAATAGCTTAACTATCAACTTCACCGTTGTTAGCTTAAAGATCCTATGAAAAACAACAATATAAGACGGAGTCTTCCTGGTGGTGGATCCGTTGAGATATTACCCGAAGGTAATTCTATCAGTAGACCACCGTTGTTCTTCGGGAGCAACTATCCATTCTAGAAGATTAGGATGATTAACTTCATCAAATTTCAGAACATACATGCATGGAAGTCGATTATAAATGGACCATTTATTCCAACCAAAATGGTTGATGGAATTGAAGTCCCCAAGGAAGAAGCTGAATATACTAAAGCTGACTTGGATAAGTTGCAAATCGATGCCTATGCCATATATATGTTGCATTGTGCTGTAGATGCTTCTGAATATAACAGGATTT
>CAOJBJ011920928.1:0-11525 GCA_948291685.1 Euphorbia celastroides | reverse complement strand
AATTGTTTTAGTTGGAATATATGGTCCATTTACAATTGATCTTCATGCATGCATGTTCTGGGACTTGATGAAATTTATCATCCTTATCTTCCAGAATGGATAGTTGCTCCCAAAGAACAACGGTGGTCTGCTGATAGAATTGCCTTCAGGCAGTATCTCAGTAAAGCCACCACCAGAGATGTTTCTTTTAATATTGTTATTTGCCATGGGATCTTTTAGCTTTCAACGGTGAAGTTGAGAGTTGAGCTACTGCTCTAATACCACTTGTTGGGTGTCAGGTGCATCATTCCGTGTTTTGCTTCGCTCCTTCCACTTTTTCAGATTGCATTCAATGCGCGCTTGTCGTTTTCTCAGACAGCATTAAATGTGATGTACTTCTTGTCGGACTTAGACAGCTGAACATAAGACAAATTAACTTTTTGCGTCAGCGCTCATGTCCTTATCAGCGGCATTTCTTCTCAGTGAACTTTTCCAAAATGCTTTACTGCGTGATTTCTTTCACTGAGAGTTCCTTTAAGCTAGAGCAAAACGTCCTTCAGTGAAGCTTTAGACATCAGCGAAACTGGTCCAACATTAGTCATACAGTAATGATCTTATATGAAACTTTTCATGTATCATCACTGTACTTTATACTTATCTTGTTGTGCGTTCTTACTACATGAATATCTTCTATTTTTATAATAGGAAATAACCAAAAGATATATGCTATATATCTTGTATCATATAATTTCATTTATATTATATTTTTAGTATAATTTTATTAAATATGATCAATTAATATAACTGTGTTTAATCATGTATTTTAGTTAACTTTGTGTTGTAATTATATGATAAGAACAATATAATTATAAAAAAGTTTATATAGCAAATTTTTTTTGAAAAAAGTATTTCATTGTGGATCCAAATTTAAAGGGAGATATAAAGATCAACAAAACACTCCAAAAGCATATTTTAAAAACATAAGTGGTTTGAGAGATAAATAAAATATAAGAAAAAATTTAAAAATTATATGTAGCTATATATCTTGTATCATATAATTTTATTGAATTGATGTAGTTATATTATATTTTCTAGTATATTTTTATTAGAATATGACTAACTGATATAATTGCGTGTAATCATGTGTTTAAGTTTGTGTTATAATTATGTGATAGCCACAACATAATTATAGGAAAAGTTTATATAACAATTTTTTTTTAAAAAAAAAGTATTTCATAGTGGATCCTAATTTAAAGGGAAATATAAAGATCAACAGAACAAGCGAAAGGCATATTTCAAAAAGATAAGTGGGTTGAATGATCAATAAACTATGAGAAAAAAAGTCAAAATGGGTATATTAAGAAATAGCGCTAATTATAAAAATATACACGGTGTTTTTACTCAATATTTTAATAAGGGGATCGTGTAATTTGTTTTTAAACAAGTTCCGTAATTTTAAAAAATTTGTGGAAACATAATAAAAATTATTTTTTTTCTTAAAAATAATGATGTTATGGAGTTTATTTTAATTAGTTTAATATTTTAAAAATTTATGTAGGTTATTTAAAATATATAGGTCAACATTTGAGAAAAATTTGAAAATTGTCTATTTCTATTATTTTTTAATATTTATTATCATTTTTTTAGTTAAAAAATATTTAACAATTTTTAAAAAATTTAAAATTTTACACAGATTAGTATTGTATTTTTTATTAAGTAACTTGTAAAATTTTAATTCAAATGGACAAAATTACCCTTTATTTTGATGTAATTTAATTTTGAAAAATCTTTATTAATTAACTTTTTGAAACGAAAGATCCAGTTTTTAAGAAAAAAGTTACACAAGTCTTTTAACAAAAATGAGTCAAACGCATGGTATGTTGTTGTAAGTTGTAATTAACTCTATATAATTAAAAGTGTGCTGTTAAATGATAACTCTACCAATACCCAATTTTATTTATATATTTTCCCCTTTGAATATGGGCCTTTTAATTTTATAGAAATGGTACCTTGAGCACCTCCGAGGAATTCAACGGCCTCAAGAAAGTGGAGATGCAGCTGGTCGGTCCAGTTTCTCCTTGACTTGTTTAATGCTTTGGAATTGCTGGATTCTGCAAATTAATTCTTGCTAAGTATTAAGCTTCAATCACTATACATTACAAATTCCATTTAAAAAACATATACCTCATGTGTTTGAGTATTTTGTGCTCGATGGCTTCGTTCATCTATACCCTTTAGCATCCCTGCGTCAGAATTCGTAGCGGCTGCAAACACATACAATCTATTACACTCACTTCACCATATATGCTTCATTCATCTATGGAGTTATTTAATTTCAACAAATTGATAAATTTGAATAGTAAACAAGTGAAATAGGAAGCAGAGAAAAACAAAGAATACCTTGCATTATGTTTATCACACAATGACGAGTCCGGTGATCTCGAGAGAGTTGTGAGTTGGGATGACGGTCATTATTCAGAGAACTGGCTTCTGAATTTTTTTTGTTCAGATCTAACTTAAGCCTCGGAGAACCACCATCCATTTTCTATTCTATCTCCCTTGAAAAATTACAGGTTTCCCTGTTTTATGAATATTTATGAGGTGAATAGATGATGAAATAATTAGAATCCACTTAAAAATGCTGAAAATATATTTTCTTATACATTCTCAACTAGTTAAATGAGAATGTTACGAAGAAATGTGAGAGTTCACATAAAATGAAGAAAAAACAGAAGGATGAAATTAAAAATGAGTTCACATGATAAACGCTTGTTTTCTCATTCTTTTCCAATAGAAGACATGTAGAAATGTTTAGATCTATATGGAGTTAAGAGATAAAAGAGAATGAAATAATCAGAATCCACCTATATATGAATGTTATAAGTGATTCAATGCATTTTCTATCACTCTTTCACCCTATGCTAACAGATTAAAAAATTATGAAGAAATAGTTGGGTTTATTTAGAGATTATAAATCTCCAAATCTACAAATAAATAGAAATAATCACCCTTTAACTCCTCTGATGTGGCATAAGAGCTAGCTAAACCTTCACACTACAAATACAAAGATACAAAGATGAATACATAATTTACTGAAAAAAAAACATTACTGTTGAGCTTTGAAATTATAGAGATTAGCTTACAACAAAAAAGTATTAATGTTATGATGTGAATTTTACAATAGATGCCAAACAATTTAATCCTATAAATCTTTTATTTAATGCTTAACCTTAATCTCAACCAAAATGTTATTTCATCAAATATGTTAATTAATTTTCAACCCTAGTAAAACATCTATATAGCGGGAATTTATATTGAATGTCTGACATTTAACTCTATATCATTAGTAAGATCCATATTAAATAAAACATGACTTGTGTTTTGATTATATCGGCCTACACCTGAACTTTCTTAAACAATGGCCTGGTTATTAGATTGGACTATTTATCGAACATTGTTCGTTTTTACATGCCGGCCTTGCAGCCCAATAATTTTTCGCTTTCTTGAATATAAACCATTGAGCCCATGAATGTCTAAAAAGAATTTAGACCTACACCTACTAACCAAATATTACCATATTAACATATAATTGATATTTATGATTGTAAAAAGAAAGAAAATCTCACCATGATGCATGAAATCCATCAAATTTTGGTATGTAACTATTGGGAAAAAATGCCAAAATATTCATCCAAGTAATTATTGACTACTTTTTATAGGAAGATAGTAAATTTTTGAGATTGCATGAATCCAAGCATAATGCATTTTCAATAGTTTTCTACGAGAAAATTTTTCTAATATTTCATTGAATAGAATAAATTAATATGTAAATCTTGAGTAATTCTGCGCACTTGTCAATTTCATTCAAAATTTTATATTAATTTAGAATAACATTTCACCTAACAAACAAAATTTTCTACATTATAATAAGATATTATGCCAATAATTAGCAATTATGAAGTTTTATTTATAATTTTGAAAAGAATTTAATTGAGACTTAAATAACACTTAGTTAATTATGTGTATATTTTGTTCCTTTCACGAACATTTCTTTAATATTTTATGATGAAGTTATACTTGGTAAGAGAATCTAAAAAATGAAACTCTTTCTTCTTTTTAAAAATTCAAAAAGTTTTTTGGCATCATATGTGACAAACATTCACTCATATTTTTAGTTATTTTTTCTAAAAAAATCAGAGTTTCAACAGAAAGAAACCAAACGTAAAAAATCTGTGAGAAAATCTGAACTCTACTTTAGAGATGCCAAAAAAATCACATGGAGTTATGATTTTTCTTGAAAAAAAATCTGAAATAAATTTCTAAAAATCTATTATGATTATACAAGACGCTTTTTCATAACTCCCTAAGAAAATTTAGCCTCCTAGAGTCATTTTCCTTCGCTAGAGCTTATCTTCCTTTTACGAGGTTGTTTGAAAGCCATCATGAATCCGTGACATAGCGCAATCTTATCAATTGGGGTGAATTTTATTTATCTTTAATAGCTGACACTTTAAATATATGTTTTAGATTTATAATATTGATTGATTTTATGAAGTAAAAAAATATTTTAGGATTGAGGACTTTAAAATCGTTAGTCTGACACTTATAAACAAAATAGGCCGGTTGTAACGCTTTTTTATGATAAGTCTAAGGACATACTTTTCTTGTTATAAAAGCAAATTCAATTTGTTTTGTTTTTTCGTGTGTTTGTCTAATGATGTGAGTTTGATATTATATATGTTTTGAATCTGCGAAGCATGCTGTAGAGTTCTTAGCTAGTGCAACAAATTCTTAAACATATAAAGAGACATAACTTCATATTTGTCCACCTCTAATAACAATTTGATATTATATATTAATATATTATATTCTTTGGTGGAAAAAAAATAACTATACGAGATAAATTGTTTTTATAATTGGCCAATAACCTTCTTTGCAATTCTTCTAAGCACGCTAGCTATTTTCAACTTGTAAAGGGACTCTTGCAACATTCATTAAATATGAACAAACTTTAATTGAATATTTACTTACCACTGATTACCAGGGGGCGGATGCACGTTTTAGTGGGGGGTGTCCACGGAACCCATTGAAATTTGGAAAACCCATGTAATAGTGCCAATAGTAAAGCTATGGAACACATCACAAACTCTTGATGGACCCCACTACATGGGTAAATTTGTGAAAGACAGTGTTTTCATTGGTGGGTCATAAATAATATTTTTTCTTTTATTGAGATATTATGTTTTTTGCATGGGCAAATTTAATGATTGAAGTAAATTACTAACAATGCAAATCAACTGTTAAACTGTTTGTAGTTTATAACACTCGCATCTTCCTATTTTCTTTAACCCTATTCATTAAATCCTAAAATTGTTTCTCTAGTTAAGATTCAAATATAAAGTAAGAAAATTTGCCGGCAATACATATATATATATATGTGGAACTTAGAAATTATCGATACATATTAATATTTGGACCCCACGAGAAAAACGTTCTGGATCCGCCACTATTGGTTACTCCTAAAAAGAATATATTACAATTCACAAGTTCAAAAGGATTAACTTTTACATAGAAATGTAAAACCATATAACAGTGTCAAAATGGCTTCATTCATCCAACAGAAACAGAAATATGACTTACTAACAATTACAGAAAAAGCTCTTGATATTACATAACATAAACCAAACTACTTCTCAATTTCAATTCCACGTAAACGAAGTATAAGTCGAATTGTGCTACAAAACATACAAAACACGATTATATAATGTATGGACTAATACTGAAGAGAAAAATGCATATACCATTTCTGATGAAACCATGAAACATAAGTCTTCTAACTAGGTTTCTGATGTTCCCGCTCCACTTGTCCTGGTAACTGCACCACACTGATATTTGAGTTTTAGCGGTATCTCAACAGCAACTTTCGGATGACTTCTCCTTAAGGTCACCTTATATTTTCGTGAGAATAATAAGGCCGATGAATATCAATCGTCATCAATGTACGGATCAAATACATTTTAATACTAAAGAAGCCAGATGTGACAATTTGTTACTTGTATCTTAGGTCATGTTCTCTTGGATGTATGGTTGTTGGACTCAGGGCCGGCGCTAGGGGGAGCGGGCGGAGGCGGTTGTCCCACAGCCGTCCAAATTAGAATAATATATAATATGTGTGGTACTGGTTCAAGGAAATTAAGTGGAAGAGTTGGTTGGGTAAGGGTTTTGTGTTCAATAGATTCAGGGTTCAAACCCCCTAAACTCATCAACCAACTGTCTCTTATGCGTTTGGGTGTAGTCACTAAACTAAACACAACAACAAAAAAAGTGAACTTGGAAATTGACTCCACATAAGCAACATATAAATGAAATTAGTACATATTAACAATAAGATCTAATTACCTTAACATTAAAGAACCGTTGCAAATCTTGAAGGAGGCTCTTATTATTTTCCGTATAGCTTGTGTCAATGGCCTTAGTACAGGATCCGCTGCTCTCGAATCTATAGGAAACATGAAGTCTGTGATTTTCACAAGTTAATAAAATTAGCAGACAATAGAGATGCGAATGGGCCTTTGTAGAATATCTGAATAAGAGAGCGATTAGTTATTTTCTTGTGTTTTCATGTGTGCTGAGCTGACAGTTGTTTTGTAACGGCTTGGCCTTTGTTCGCGTGAGAAAATTCTGCATTAGCAAAGGCTCCATTCTTGGAGAGGGAAGTTAGCTTCCTTTGGAGGCTTTTAGCCTTTTCTTTACCTTGTTCTTAGCATTTTCCATTTTTACGAACTTGAGTTTGTGAGAAATACATTAAAATCACGATTCTAGGATTTGATTTACAACCACTACAATCTAGTAAGCTTCATGTGTTGTTGGTGATCGAAAGAAAGAAAGGAAATGGGAAAAGTTTGAGATAGGGATGAGAGGTTTTGATTTGTTTTCGAAATTAAGCCATTTATAACGAGTCTTGTTTCAAATTGTTCTTTTAACTAAAACCGATTAAATTTGTGATGGGTGAGCAATAATAAGATAGGTCGAACTGAGTGGTTGGGTCCAGTTTCAATGAGACATACAAAGCAAACCATGGTTCTTCTCCTCTTCCTATCCCAAACCCAAACAAAACCCCCTTCTACATCTTTTTCTTCTGCCGTTGCCGTGTCTCTAATGGCGGACCACCTCTCTGCACTTCATCAATCTCTTCTCCATGAGAAATTGACTCCCGCCGATCTCTTCCTCAGAATTCGCTCTGATTATTCCGTCAAGCATGGCCTTGAGCTCTTTTATCTCATCACTACTCAGGCTGTTTCCTCGGTCGAATCCGTTGATTCCGATCGCAACACCAATAAGACTTTAGGTTTCCAATTTGGACTGATTCTCAGATCAATTCAGTTTTCTCCTTGGGCCTCGCTATCGTTTCTGCTTCCAGATCTCTATCAGGTAGATTTCTTTTTATCTGGTTTGTTCTTTTCTTATTTTTAAGTTGTTTTTTCAATTTGATTTCTTCATGGTGGTGTCATTGCTGAACAGTGGAGCAGTCGGAGCCTTTAGTTACTGCAGTTGTGCAACAGTTGCTGGAGTTTTCTGTTTGCTATTTGGAAAGGTCAGAGTTCAGCAGCAATGATTTGAGTACACAGGTTTGCGTTTCGTTCTATTGGTTATTTAGGTGGCGAGCTATATTAGACTTCTTTTCCTCTTGCTAGTTTTGGCCATTGGATTTAGCAATCAAATACTAATTGTTTTGGCTGGTGTAAATGCTTTCTCTCGGCATACAAAGTTTTTATGACGGGCTCTCCAGGTTCTGGCCTCTGGAATGTGTTTTGCTTTAAATTTACCACATTTTTTTTGTATGTGTATTTTTTGATTCTGTGTGCCAAATATGAATGTGTGAGAAATGGGAAGATATCGACTCTTTTGGAACTTTAATATCAAAATTTACAATTTGAGGTCTAGTTCCTCATTTCATTAAAAAGGGATCCAGTTTCTTAGCTTTCAGAGTTTCAGTTACTTGAAAGTAGTGAACACATAGTACAAGATGCAATGAAGTAAGACAATATTAGGATTGGATCCAATTCATCTGTATAGGAATGTACTGAATTTCTTAACTCATTTGAGAAAATTCCTTACATTGCTGTTTTATTGGGACATGACGAAAGTAGTTTTAACCTTTTAGAGTGCAATGGACTTGCTTGAAATTTTACGTAAAGTTCAAGGTTTTGACAAATAAGATCCCTTATTGCTTAGAAACAGCTCATGCTTGTTTTGTTTTGGCTTCCATTAGTAGTTCCACTGCAGAAACTGGGAGTGGTGAAGACCTGTTGTCTATTGTGAGGCCTATGCTGGTTTACATGGGCCTGATTGAGAAGCTGCAGCACTTTTTCAAGATCAAGAAGTCGCCCAATGTGAAGGCAGAGGGAACATCGGGAGATGAGGTACAAGGGTGGGAGGTGGTAATGAGGGAGCGGCTGCTGAATGTGAGGCAAATGGTGGGATTCTCCAAGGACTAGCTGGCGTGGCTCGATGAAATGAGTTCGGCATCTGATTTGCAGGAGGCCTTTGACGTTATGGGTGTACTTTCTCATGTTTTATCAGATGGGGTTACTCGCTGCGATGAATTTGTGAATGCTGCTATCAGTGCTGCCAAAGGCTAAAGTTATGTCATTTGTCATACTTTGTTTCAATGTAAGCCAAATGGTGAACTCTCTTTACACCATGCTGTGGAATGAAATACAACAGCTCCTTAGTTATCATGTCATATGCCAAGTGATTTTGAGCCAGTTTATATTTGTTTGCGTATCATATGGCAATAGAGAGCAACACTTGTTGAATCGACATTAACTTAGCTAGGCCAAAATTATACTCAAAATTATAATCAAAGTTAAAAATAATACAAAAAGATCAATAAATATTTTCACTTTTCTCTAACTCAATCTCTTCCGTCCTCTTTAAATTCTTAATCTAGATTTGAATGGATATTTGAAGAATAATCACGATAAAAGGGTTAATAGCTCACTTTTAATTTGAGATGACCATTATGTTAGTAAAATAAAAAGTTCATGTATCTTCATGTCAAGTTTTAAAGTTTATGTACCATTATGTTATTCGTGAAAATAATTGTCATCTCAAATTATAATAATCACGTTTCACCATAAATGGAACTTTGAAAAAAACATATGAAGATATTTGAACTAAAATACCCATATTTGAACTCAATAATTAACATATTTTAATATCTTGCTGGAAAAATTTAGCCATTCATCAAATGACCCTTTTGAAAACATTTCTATGACATTATACCCTTTTGACAACATATTTCAATCGCTAGAAACCCTCCAAATTCATTACTTGCTCAAATGGGTAGAAATTCAAAACCAAATACTCCATGCCCGTTCAATTTGTATATGAAATCAAATACAACTCAGCTGGTATTCAAAATGAAATACTAGTTCAATTGGTATTTATGATTAAATACTCGTTCACTTGAAATCAAATACAACTCAATTGGTATTCGAACTGAATACCAGATCAATTGGTATTTAAATTAGTTACCCGTTCAACTATAATTGCATAATACCATGTACAAGTTCAACAGCCAATTGAATGACAAGATACTCAACGCCAACAACATAACCAAATAAAAAAATTATAGAAAATCAACGGACATGATGGGAAAATAATCCCTTAAATTGGAGATTTTATACCAAGAGCTCGGCTTTTTGCACCCCACCTCGATCCAACCGTTGATCAATTAATTAACATTTAATTAAATACACATTTTAAGATAATTAATGGTTAAATTGGGGTAGGGGTGCAAAAAGCCGGGCTTTTTGTATAATTTCCCCTCAAATTGACACAAATCCATTATCACATTAACACAAACACATTAATGTACTTTAAAACCTTATCTTTGATTTTACAATCTCAAATACCTATCAAAATTTAAGCATGGAGAGTACCTTGTTCGTTAGTTGTCTACAAAAGAGATGTAACTTGTCAACCTCGTTTTTGGATAGATGGTTCTTGAATGACCACGGCAATCTCGTCAGATTTCTCGCCAGATTTCGAGGAATATGAGACAAACTGATTTTGGTAAGCAGATTTGGAAGGACACGATTTTGAAAGAAAGGCAGCATTGATGGCTTTTGCTACGTAAAATTGACTTTTCATTGGGCAATTCTGATATTTGAATTTGGGATGAGCACAAATTCAATCCTAGTATATAGTAAATACATAAAACGCCATAGCGTCCAAAGACATTTAAAGCATATGTATAAACATCTTATGCAATGATTAATTTTGTTTTTGGATGCTTGTTGATATTAGTTTATCTGTTTGGTTATCTATATATAAGTTTATTTTTGTGAATTTTTGGGTTAATTATAAAAACATGGTTTATGTTTTGACTCATTTTTAAAATAAGGATTATTTTATTCTTTTTTCTTTCAAAAGTAGGTGTGTCAAAAAATATTTTTTTTCTTAAGAAAGTTGACGCTACAAAGTTTATTTTAATTGTTTCAACATTCTTATAATTTAATTACATTAAGTAATAATTAGTTTAGTACTCATACGATACATGGATGCGTCTAATAAGACACATTTAATACTCTCTATAAAATAAAAATGATAATGAAAAATATTAAAGTTAAAACATATTATATTTGTATCAAATATAAATGATGGGAAATTAACATGGTTATATAGTTTTTACAAATTATTTGCATAAATGTTACCTAACGATATTATTTACATTGTGTGTCTTTTTTAAATTAAAATTGTATTCTGTACGTTCTACTTTACATTTGCGTTACATATCAGTTACAACACTGATGAAAATTCAGATACATTTGCTTTACATTTACGTTACAACACTGACGAAAATCAGATACATTTGCTTTACATTTTCCTTACATATCATTTTACAAGGACTTTTGCAATCCAATCAAATCAAATCTCTTCAAGGTGACGAGGCCGATTTTCTCAATCCGATTGTCTATTTGATTTCGACTTGTTCTTCTCTTTAATTTTGATTTGTTCCGTTCTTGAGATCTATTTGAATTCTCCTCTTGATTTCATTTGATTTGATAAACTTTGGAGATTTTTAGAGGCAAACTACTAAAGATGAACAAATTATTGAATGTGAAATGATACCCCACACACAAGGTGCTTGATAAAATGCTTATTTAGTATGTAAGGACTATGTAATGTATATGTATTGAATATGTAATGGTTATGTAACTCGTATGTAAGGGATGCGTATGAGATATTAATTATTTTTTGTATTAAATTATTTTCGAAGTTTTGTAAGTTACATGTAATGGATATGTATTGGACATGTATTGCAATCAATGTATAATCAGATGAGTTCTCAACCAGTTCGAAATTATATATAATGCAAATGTAGTGAAAATAATGCGTATGTACAGTATTATGTATGTAATGCATATGTAATAAGTATGTAATGCATATGTAACTACAACGTATACAGTGCAAATATTTTTCTTTTAGGGTGTTTGGAGGTATTAGTTTAGTTGTTTGGACATTTTATACCATTAGTT
>CAOJBJ011920880.1:0-11244 GCA_948291685.1 Euphorbia celastroides | reverse complement strand
AAGATCCACATTGTTGAACTAAGATTTGGAAATCAAATTTTGTGGATCACTAATCAGAACGTTAAAATCGAATCATAAATGCAAAAATTAAAGATTCGACATATTAAATAGACAATAGGATTTTGATTGTGCACCTCGACCCTTATGAATGTTATAAAGTTTAATCTCATTTTTCGGTTGCTTAAAGAGCAAGTTTAATAGTTTCTCTATAAATAAAGATTACTCTATTTATAAAGTAAAGGTCAATTCAATAGTACTCTATATGTCTACTCTAAAAATTGAGTTTCTCTATATCTCCTTCAAATATAGAATAACCTATTCATTTCTCCATTTTGGAGTATGGTTGGAGTAAGCTACTCTATAAATAGAGAAAGTAATGTAAAAATAGAGTTTGGATTAAAGTTTTCAGAGTAACAATTGGACATGACCAAACTAATTTACTCTACTTTATGTTTTGATTACATTTATATTCAATTCAGAATGTCGAATGTCGCATCTGACTGTGGTGGGTAAGTCTTTGAATGAACTATCTTGGCCAAGTTGTTGAGATATATGAACCAAGTTTTTCAATAGCTAATAGAATACAATTGTTTCTATTCCAAACAACTACACACTACTAACAACTACGATTTTGTAGTTGATATGAAATATGTTACCATACATATCACAAATGACAATAAATCATTCAAATTGTCATGAATGACTTTTAAATAATCTAAAACAGTATCAAGATAAAACAATAACAATAATCTTCTCACTCTTTGCTATGTAACCATTCACCACTGAATTCTTGGAAAATAAAAGTTTTCCACATCTTCATTTAGGAAAATGGCTTTACTTTTTCAACTTATATATACTTTTCTTAATTAAACTAAACCGAATGATTAACTATGCTAAAACCAGTGAAAATGCTAATACTTATTAATGAACTAAACCGAACTAAGTAAAGAATAAGTTAAAAGGATCAAAGTCGTACCAGTTCAAAATGGTAAGATCAAGGTACCTTTTTAAAACTTACATTTACTTCAATTCAGTACATTTCAATGTTGTTATAAATTGGCATTACTTTCTATTCAAATTAGTCATAAAGAAATAAAACAAACACATGTAAGTTTATATGGATAAACATTACTTTCCTTATCTCATCAATAACTTAAATAGTTTAGCCTACTAATCTAAATTCAAACTCACCCAATCAATGGTTGATAAAAGTAAAACAAATATATTGAGTAGAAAAACAAAGTCATCTTCGTTACTCCCTAACAAAATTATCAATTGATTTTATGAAACACCCCAAATCCAAAATGAGAAAAATTGTTATTATCGAAGAATGTAAACTCTAACTCATAATATACAACTAAGGTGTAATTCAATTGACAACACAAACTAAATAAGTAGAAGAAAATCATAGCTTGAATTCCACTAAATTCATTTGTCGGTAGAGGCGAAAAACCTTAACTATGACTAAACGATTAACAAAATTATCTCAATGAAGATATTTCTATTAATTACAAAAAATGTTACTAGTACATGAGTAAAATAATTTAATGAAAGATAAGTTTAAGCTTGTCACATAATCAATCAATTTCTACACATTTGAGGAATATAAGCGTTTTTTGTAGCCTTAAACTATGTCGTTTTTCATGGTGAGCCACATACTCGGGAAAAACCGACATCTGGTTGCTGGGAGCCTTGGACCCGTTTAATCATCACATGAAATCATAACCGTCGAATAGCTGCATCCCCACCGAACGCAAAACCCTTGAGAAGCACCCTATCCCTCCTCCCTTGCGCCCTCTAGGTTTTAGCCTCCCCTAACTTTCTTCTTCATTCCTCCATTTTGCGAAAAGAAACAGTTATAATTCGCCGGCGAAACTTACAAGCAGAGATTAAATAGCAAAGGCGGCAATCATGGCCGCACCTGAAGCCCCTCTTTGCTATGTCGGCGTCGCAAGAGCATCCCCTGCGTTCCGTCTCATGAAACAAATGGTAAATTGCATAAATCTGTGCATTTTCCTAGAGCTAGATCCTTTCGGCGCTTGATGAGGATTTGTGCTTTTGATTTTGTATTGTAGGGATGGGAGGAAGGAGAGGGGCTAGGGAAAGACAAGCAGGGGATCAAGGGACACGTTCGAGTTAAGAACAAACAGGACACCGTTGGTAATTGATATTTAGCTGTTTACTTCGACTTTTATATTCTATTGCGGTATCTTCTTCGTTAGTTAGATGATGATGTAGCTGCTGTGAAAATTGCTTTTCTTTGGAAAATGTGTATCGAGTTTCAATTGGACACTCTCTAAGTTAATGCAATAGTGATTATAAGTGAACTTAATCGTTGGCTAAACAAGTCAGTGGAGGAGTATGTTCATCAGCGCGTCCTCAATATTTCATCTATTTTTCTTGAGAATTACTTTTGATCGAACCATTTAATGAATCGTCTGTCATGCTCTGATTGTTTGATGTGAATTGCTTACTGTGGAAAATGTGCAGCAAGAATATGCCTTTTTCTTGTTAATGCAAATATGTAATTAAGGTTATTGATTCAGCTAGTTAGGAGAGAAGTTTGTGCAGCAACTAGTATATGCTTTAGTACTTGCTTACTACTCTGTTTTATGTAATTAAGGTTATTTAGCCTGTTTTTGGACTTGAATGCTCATTTGAGGTATCAATTTGCTTGCTAATTATGTGAAATGTAAAGTGTAACCAGGTTTTTAATGATTTTATAATTTAACTTAGCTTCAATGTGAATTTTATTATTTGAGTTAACAAATTAGGACTGGTTTTGCTCATCAAATAGCAAATATATGTATTACTGAGAATTATGTTTACTTGTTTTTGCTGGAACATGGGTACCATGTTGTGTTCAGCTCTTTTTTTATATCACTTGGAAGTCCATCTGCCCTTGTCATAATTTCAGTCGTATGATTCTAAAATTTTGTGCAGGTGTCGGTGTAGAGAAGCCAAACAACTGGGCATTCGATACTACTCAGTTTGATAGTATTCTTAAAAGATTGAAAGTGGTATGCTGCCTGTTAGTTATTATACACTTATTTATGCGACTTGCAATATGTTGAAGGTCTTATTTAGCTATTTGATTCTTATATATTTCCCTTTTTTGTTCAACTGACAGCAAGCTGCACAAACAACTGATGCAGGTATGAGTATGACTCCGAAACATAGATAACAAAAGCTTAGATACCTAAATCATTAACCTTTGCATATAACTATGGTTTCTCTGTGACAGTTATCGAGGAAAAGACTTCACAAGATCAAACAGAGAATGATGCATCTAGTGATCAGAAAGAGTCAGTAGCCAAGTCAACTCGACCACAAGGAAGGTTGGTTCACTTAATTCTTGTTTTGCTTCCGAATATCTATTTCGGAATTATGTAAAAAATGGCTGTTAGTCCTTTAGTGAGGGTATGTTGATTTAATTTGGCTGCAAATCACTTGTCTAATGCTATGTTATCTCATGATTAAATGTCGTCAGATATAAGAGGAGGGAGAGAGGGAAACTTGTTCATGCATATTCTTCAAAGGATCTTGAGGGAATTTTGGTAAGTTATCTTCATTACCGCTGGCCTTTTTTTTTTCTCTTTTCAGATCTATATTTTCTGAAAGTTGCTCTGTTGCTTATATGTCCAAAACTTGATTTAGTAGCTGTAGTGCAGACTTGGTTTACGAATTTTGTATCCATTTCCTAATGAGTACTTATTATGCTTGTAGGATTTTACATTCGGTAACTCAAAATCTTGGTTCTGGACATGATTTTCTTTCCTGTAGTTTTCATAACTGCTTGCTTGTCGCTGCAGGTAAAGAGAGACAATGCTTCATCCCAACCTGAGATGGAAAGCGAAACAAAGTCTGCAGATACATGCGAGACTGAGGTTTTCTATTCTGGAGGTAAAATTCAAGTCTGAAGAGATAGCCTCTTTTTTGTGACCATTTTTAGGAACAATCTAGTACCCTGAGTGATTAAATTTCCTGATAAAATCCTTGTTGGAGTTATACATTTTCTTGTTATTCTTTTGCTTAAAATTGTAGAAGGCCTTATGATAGTGTGTTCGTTTTTGAACAAAGTTATTTTTGCTTGGCTAAATTATCCTCCAATGAATGATGTCTTTGTTTTGGGATGGGCCAAGGCCCCTGGTTGTTGAAGGCGCGCCCCAGGCTCCTGGCTCACCAAGCTCCAAAATCATGGCCTAGAAACGTAATGATTTAGGTGAATTCAGAGTTTTTAATAGTTTGTAATGACTACTTAACTACTGATAAGGCTGTAAAACAATTATTTAGGTCTCATGCTATTCTTAACTATAGCAAACATGTATATAGTAGCTAAACTATGGCATTTTATTTTTTCTTTATTTATTGAAAAAGTCAAGTTTTCATAATTTCTTCTCAGATGTGCTTTCAGATCGTCAAGAACGTGCCTTGTACCTAGACCTTAGTACCCATTGTGCCCAGCACCTTGACAACTATGGGTTAAGCTGATAATTACCAGATAATCCTTTAATCTTTGATACATTGTCCATAATAGATCTGATTGAGGAGAAAGTTCAGTGTTCTACTGCTGGTATTAGCTTTAGTTTCAAATATTTAGGTTTGTTTTTTTGGTTCCACTTGGTTGTCGAACAATACGGGTTTCTTACATTTGTTCAAGCAAATTGTGTTCAGCAACGATATCCTTCCCTAACTTGATAACTTCAGTTTTCTTCTCCTTATCAATTGAATTGAGTGCTTTTTTGTTTCCCTGTGAGCTCGAGAAGATTATGCAAATTCACTTCTTAAGAAGTGCTCTGAATTTATGGTCACAGAATGCAAAATCAAAGATCCCTCTCCAGACTGGTGGGGCTTCAAATCTGGATTTGTCTCTGGAGGTCTCCTCGGAGCACAAAATAAAAAGAAACCGAAAAGAACTGAAGATGCTGCAAATCCTAATCAAAGGACTGCATTCCATGAAGAAGATCAAGAGAACCTCTACAAACTTGTACAAGTACGTGGCTTTTTCCATTTTTTCCTTCTGTTAATTGTCGTCTTACTAAAAATCAATCGTCTCCTCTCCTTTTCTTTCTGCTATGTTTTTGATTGGATGCTTTTTTGGAAGCTAGCAATTGTGCCAAACATCATTAGGACAGAGATTTTGCTCATTCTCTTGCTGCATTATCATCATGGATTTCCCTGTTAGTTATTTTAACCAGCTTATGTTAGGCTTAATTTTATAGAGGTAGGCTGTAGGCCTAAACAAAGTATAAGCAAACGTGTAAACCACTAAATTGTCTTTCTTCAATAATGTTTTAAGGATAAAGCCACTGCTGGAAAACAAGGACTGGGTATTAAAGATCGACCGAAGAAAATTGCTGGTGCTCGGTTTGAGGGAAAAAAGACATCTTTTAATGATAGTGATGATGAGGATTCTGCAGACTACAGTACAGACAATGGCGATTTTGAATCTTCAGAAGTAGATAATAACACTCCAGCAACAAGTGAAGTTGGAAAGAAAGTTGACTATCAAAAGCCTGCAGATAATGGTTCATTGGGAAAACGGAAACTTGATGATTCTTCAGATGCAGCAAAATATGACGACCAAAAGTTGAAATTAAAAAAGCTGTGCAGACAGATCCTACGTCAGGTTCGATATGTCATGTTGCTGGACTTGTAAAACTCTATAATTTTTTTCTCTTATACAAATTAATGATTTCAGGTTCCTGGAGAGTCAATGAAGCTGAAAAAGCTGAAAGTTCTCATTGAAGAACGTTCCTCTTCTGCATTTTCCAATTTCTCATCAAAGAAAGATGCTATTGCTTTCTTGAAACAAAAGGTATGTATGTGTAACCATCGGTACTAAATACTAAAATGTTTTTGCTGTTATTTTCTTTAGTCTGTGACTTTGTTGTATTAGGGGACTAATGAGAAGACAATGCCTGAACCGTTGGTTTTGGTTCAGTGTCAAAACTTCACTAATGAAATAGCTAAAGGTTCACTTTCATTTCCATCAATCTCCTGGCAGTTTTAAAGCCGAACGCTGCCTATGATTGCTAAAACAACCCGCTTTATGCAATGCAAGTACCAATGTTATAGCTCTAGGGAAAAATCACTAGGTTTCGATATTCTGAATTATAATGATTTTTACTATTTTTTAACAACTATGGGCCTACTTGGGATTGCTTTTCCTCCTGTCCGAAAAAGTCCCACAAACTTTCACTAAAAACAATTTGATTTTGCCTTTGGACAATTTGTTTTGCCCCTTCACACTAATTTGATGCTGCTTTCCCGAAACCAAATTCTGCTTTTCGAGACATGGGAAATTAATCCCGAACTGACCTTATATATCAGCGAATTGTCCCAAGAAATTGATTGGGCATTACGTTGGTTATTATGGTCGTGTAATTTTTGTTTTCTAACATCAACTGTGTTTGAAAAAAGTTTTCGTTCACGATCTAACTAGAGTATTTGCTGGCCTACTCAAAATTCGGTTACATGTGTAATGTTACCGATTGTTGAGTGATGTTATCTGTGTTTAACCTTGTTTTTACATTCACCATGGATGCCGTTTCAGTATCGAGCAAAATATACTCCAGATTGGATAGTTTACATATAATGATGTATTTGATTGTGGGTGCAGCTGGAAGGTAGCGAGAAGTTCTCCATAGAGGGAAAAAGAGTGTCTCTCAAAGGGCGGAGAAGCTGAAATATTTTTTGTTAGGATTTAGTTGCTCGTACGGTTTGTATATCAACTGGGGCTTTTTTATGATCAAATTTATATCGTGCTTCTAGTGATTCACTCCATTGTTAGTCTGTTTTCCTTCTCATCCCCTCTAATATCCGATTGTCCTGTTTGGTTTTGTGAATTGAGGTTATAAACGATTGTATTATTATAATAACAATTTTGTAAGAGTTGGTGCTTGAATATTAGGAACAATGTTGAAATCGATATGGATGTTTGATTAACTGAATACTGTTTTCCTGTTATGTTAAATTTTCTGAATTCTTATCTTTTTGGAATTTGTTATTTACAGACTGAAGTTGCTTGTAATAGTTGGTGGAACAGGCAGCATTATGCTTGTTAACATTCATAATCTTTCAATTTTAGGCAACAAAAAAATCAAATTTAACTAGTACAATACAAACAATAATAATTCAATTGAAATGATTTATGAATCAAAATTTTAAGAGAAAAAATGAACAAAAAGTAAGTAACGGGCATAGGCATTATGCCAAAACACCTGTGCAACACCTGCACCTGCGCGGACATTTTCATTCAAAGCCTGCATCGATTTTTTCCTTTTAAAAAATTTTTAAGGGCATTTTTATCTTCTGGGTTGCTATTCCTCGCCCCAATTTACTTAAAAAAGCCCTTGGAGATTACCAAAGTGCTCTTCATTTTACTAGCTGCATTTCTTCAACTCCATCAACACCTCTTTCCTTGCTTCTCTTTTCTCCGTTCTGATTCAATTTCCTTTGTTTTTTTCATTATTAGAAGACCAAAAACATGGATGGGTTATTGTTGATTGTGAATAAAATCACAGCCACTAAATTTTAAGAATAAAATCTTGTAAACATAGAACAATAAGTTTGATCGGAGGTGAGCATTTGGGAGAAAGTCTCGTTCCATAGACTAGGCATTTGACAAAAATGCTTGTGGTATGGCACAAGCATTTCCTCCAAATGCCAAAGTAGTGAGTTAAGCATTCCCGGGAAATGCTAGCCCACACAAAAGGCATTCTTACGGAATGCCTATTCTTAAGCGCGGGCATTTCCATGGAATGCCGGTGGTCAGAA
The DNA here is from genome assembly GCA_948291685.1 of Euphorbia celastroides. NCBI lineage: Eukaryota > Viridiplantae > Streptophyta > Magnoliopsida > Malpighiales > Euphorbiaceae > Euphorbia > Euphorbia celastroides. The sequence continues at coordinate 3,465 of CAOJBJ011920880.1, read as the reverse complement.
AATTGCTGCCCCTTCTTTTAGGGGGCAAACTTGTCTTTTCAAAGGGCGTCCCTAAGTAATTTGGGGCACCCTTTAACAATCCCCTTTTTATCTTTTATACTAACTGTAACAAGTAAAGTCCGACTGCCTCAACCTTATAATGACCACATAACAGACTCGAGTTCATTCATTTTGCTTATATCAAACACTTCACATTTGAGCAGCAAAAACTTGTATGAGCTTGGTTTCAGGTATAGCTGGCTGACACAAAATCCTTTGATATGTATTTTCTGTCATATCCATAGAAGAACTAACCCTTGATCTCTGCTCTTTTTCCTTTGCCACTGTTGATTCTTTCACATCTTAGTATGTTCAATGTACAGTAGACATTTGGAGACATGGCCATATAAAAGGTCAATACTAAAACTACGAATGTAGGTGAGTTGAGTTGTGTTTTTTATGTTAGACAATTTCACGTTTTGAGTCTTGTAATTTGCATACACCCGCTGTTAGATGTAGCTAGCTTGCACTATTTTCTTGGTTATGTATTTTCCCAGATAGTCATACCCGTGGTAGAATAAAGCCTCGATTTCTGCTCTCTTACCGCTTTGAACCATCAACTCGAGCTCTTCCTTGTGACTTTCCTGTCAAATACAAGCACACATTGATATTCATTTTCTTTGGAGTAAGGGATATTACAATAAAGGAGAACTCGAACCGGCATAACTTCTGAGGAAATCAAGCCTTTAGCAATTTGAAAGTCCCTTGGCTTCAGGGGTACAAGTGACTCTTCAGGTATAAGTTGTAGATCATCGCCTCTTACTCCCAGCCATTTCACATTGCATGCTGAAGAAGGAAACTGTTAGTAGATGTATCTAGTTGTAGTGGCGATACAATATCCAATATAACTCGGGCAAGAATCCACCGTATCGATATGCCTCTAGACCCATTCCAATACTTCCGAATTTGAATGTGCATAGTATTGCTAGCCCTGCTGGATTCCTGAAAATTTTTCAAGGGATTATCTACTTGTGCTAACTAACAGCTGGAAAATAGGGCTATATTACTTTGGCCATACCAGTCAAACAGTCCCAAAATTGGCAGTTCCGGGAAACAGCGACTCATTCGGTGGAGAAGAAACCTGAACTTGTTTATATAGATAGTGGGAATTACATAGATATGAATAAGACATCAATGAAAAGCTCAGGTTAAATCATCTAGCAGTGGAACTGCAACAACTTCAGGATTGCTATATGTCAGCGATTTACCTTGTGGCTATGTCAGGGTAACCCTTTGCTGTGATGAGAATACACGGGATTTGATTGAACAAACAATCCTCTGCTAGCCGCTGGAATATGGCATGCTGCATACACAGAGGGAAACAACAAGGCCTTTGTAATTTGTGAAACCTGATGCCATTGCATAACGTTCATAAAGAGGAGATCCGAAATATATCCCATTTTGATGTTGCTTTTATTTTGCTAATCTCCTAATTGGATGCGTTGGAATTCAACAGAGGCTGCCAATTGAATCACTGATCAACTACTAATAGATCTGAGAACAAAAACAAGTCAAGAGATATACGGTCTGTGGCTTGTCAGAAATTGAGATTCTTAAGATTGAAAAACAGTTTTGTTGTTTTCTTGCGGGAACACTAACACGCCCACACATGAACTCTACTTGAATTTTGGGATAGTGTAGACTTTGCATTGATAAATCTATAATAGGCGTTCACAGCTCAATATCTATCTTTTTACGAGCTGAAAATAAGACACTCAAGCTCAATGTAGTTTAGAAGATCAATATTACAGGATTCTTTTAAACTTGATCCCAAAATGAAATGCCCGTACCTTCTCTACCACAATGATGTAGCGAGCATCTGTCCTCATCTGCAATTTTTCTAGCAAATTCAAGTCACCAGAAATAGCATATCCAGAAGATCCGCATTCAGTACAATCTACAACATCTTGGTTTGGCTCCTGATCACATTTTCTATAATTATTAAAGGAAACCAGGATTGAACAAATTCAAATCAGATTTTAAACAGGGATAATCTATATAAAACAAGTTCCGAACAAGATCGATTATAAATTACTGCCTGAATCAACATTCGCCCAGCAAGAACACCTCTACTAGATGCCATGATTCCAAGGCTAAAGCGGCTGCACCGAAGCAAGGATACAACATCTGTGGCTCAAACGAAAAAACCATTTAAACTTCCAATCCTATTCATTTCGAAACAACCAACAAGAATTGAAAATAGATAATTGACCTTGGATTGTTCTGTTAACCTGCAACTGAGATGAGAAATAATCAGGCGAAGAGCAAAGCAATCTGTAGAAAAGCTCCCTCAGCGTCACTCTCTTTTCTAGAGCCAGAATCTGAAAGCATTCTTCCATTACCTTCCACACTACAAAACTTATTACAATTTAGGTCACGTAATGGAAGAAGAACAAGATTCAAACAGAGAGTTCCTTTCAGTACCTCGAACAAACGCTTTAGCTGCATTGATTTTCATCACAGACCTCGTAGAAGACGAGTGAGACAAAAATATCGACGATAGATCGGTCAATAATCCTCGACTTACTCTGCTATTACTCGAATTTCTTCTTATCTGTTCAATTTCACACATCAAATCGCACAGATCTTCGCTAGTTTGGGAAAAAAAGGAAATCAACTGATATATGCGATACCAAGGAAAGATTTGAGATGGCAGGATCAGGAGAAGTCAAGATCCGCAGAAAATTGAGGACTGCAACTTTAATTCTGGCTCGAACCTTTTGAATCAGTCGGAAGAGAAAACACATGAATCAAATATCTCATCCTTACGATTTCGCTCAAGGAAACGGAAAAAGTAGTTCGGAAAGGTTACCTCAAGGGGAGTGAGAATATCGGCGAAGCAGAGGTGCTGATCTAAGAAGAATTTCAGCGATGATGCTCTCCGATCTTCCATTTTGATTTCACTGAGTCCAAGAAGCGCGCGCAAATATTTCTTCTATATGTTTTTTAATGTTTCAGAAACGAGGGATGTTATATGTTTTTCTATTTACTTAACCTCCCTCTAGTTGACCTAACACATTATTATCTGTCTGAGTTTTTACAATATAATTTACACCTCTTTGCATTTTGATTCAATCCAACTAAAAGCTCATTCCATTATCTTTTGTAACTTTTCCATCTAAATAATATTTGTCTTTACAATTTTACCCTTATCTTCATTATAAATTTTTTTAAAAATTCATTTTTTTATACGTGTCTTACAATTTTTTCTTTAAAATATTTAACTTTCATTTTATTAATTCTTTTAATCATTGTCCTTACATATTTAGAGTTACAAATCATTTTTTTCGTAATTTTTAAAAACTCTGATGCATCTCTTCACAAGCTGCAAAAGCATGCGACATAGTTTACTTCTCATGGCCAAGTATTTTCAATATAAATCGAACTCATAAATTTTGTACACAAAGAAAATGACAAAATGATTGC
>CAOJBJ011918772.1:0-10096 GCA_948291685.1 Euphorbia celastroides | reverse complement strand
CGGATGCCACGTCAGCTTCAGGCCCTCAACTGCACCACTTTTTCATAGTTGAGGACCTAAACTGGTGACTTGTAAAGTTTGGGTCCCAAACTGAAATCTGGGGAATAGTTGGGGGCCCAAATAGGGCATTAGGCCTTTATTAAATAAGTCTGTTAAAGTTGACATTATTCATACATTAGTTTTTAAATTTGGTCATCACACATAAGTTTCCCAATAGATTTTTGCGTAATTCAAAGTGAATAATTTTCTTTTGAAAACTGGAGTTTGTGAATATTTTGCAAAATTTTGTATTTGATATTGAAATAATAGTACTACATTGAATATTTTACATAATTATTATTTAAAATTATAGTTCATGATTTTGAGTAATTTTTTTTAAAATAATCTTTGGTCAAGTGATACATCCACTAAATTGAATAAGAATGACTAGGGTTATAACCCTAACTCTTGCATAATAATCTTACTTCCTAAAAAAATCATTTTTTAGTTTGATTAAAAAAATGTGTTTTTTACTTAAAATATATAAAATTTATCAATGTTTGTGCACCATACTTTTTTTGTTAATCTTCTTGCAAAGTTCCACATGAATAAACAATTCACATAACTTAACTTTGAAAAATCCTTCATTTGCAAATTTTTTGAATTTACAAACTCCGGTTTGCAAAGTATTTTTTATAGTCGCCATTTTATAAAATACTGAAATCACAAAATATATTTTTAAAGTTTTCCCTAATTTATGATGTGTATGGAGCAACCTTAAATTTTGGGGCCAGTCATTCCACTCTTTGAAGCACCTGCAAATTGACGATCGCAATTTAGTCTGAATGTAAATATGGCTTAAAGGTATCGTCCACAGTTGGTCCCCGTTCAAGAACCTCGTGGTGAAAAGCAAAAAAAAAGTTTTCCCTAACTTAAATAAATCATTGTGCACTAAATAGGATAAGTTATTTGAATTTAAAGATTGAAAGAGAAATTAATAAGAATACGTTTTTTTATCTACTACAATAAGTAATAATCGACTTTCACTAGCAATATTTTTCAAAGTGCTTATCCCAAATCTAGTTCAAATATTTAAAATTTTCTGACTTGAATCGTGTCCAAATTGGATCATAATTGAATTGCCAAATGCCCTTTTAAGGGTTTCAAGTATGCCTGATTTTCCAATTGAGGGCCTAAACTATTCGAGTCATCAGTTGAGGACGTAAATTTACAAAAGTGGATCAACTAAAGACTTTCGTACATGCCACGTCGGAAAAAGTCAAACGCGCCAGAAAAGTCAACACATGTCACATCGGATGTCACCTAGGACAGAAGTCCTTACTTGAACCACTTTTTGTAAGTTTAGGCCCTCAACTGGTGACCCGCAAAGATTAATCTCTCAACTGAAAATTTTGGCATAGGTGAGGTCTTGAATATGGCATTAGACTTAATTGAATTCATGTTTGTCCAATATTATGGATATTAAAGTTTTACTACAAATTTTACGTGGTTGTTAATACTATATTTATTATGTGTACATCCCAGCAATATTATACCTTATTTGTGCAAATAAAAATACACTAACTAAAGGTACTTGTATTTTCACCATTGATAAGTAAGAATAAAATTACTTCATATAAAAATAATGCAAATGGTTTAACCCGATGCAATTCTACACTAATCTTAATTAGCACTCATATCTTTGGTTTCACTGAATTCAAGTGGAGGTGGACAAAACTTACAAAATACATTACAAGTGTAACTCATACATCATCTCCAACCCATACCAAATTATTCTTACTTCAAATTCCATATCACTATATAATTTAAAATTAGTACAGTATTGCATTATCCAACCATTACTTCAAATTAAAGTATTATTATTATTTTATTCATTCTCACCTAACTTTATATTATTATTTTATTCATTCACACTCAATTAAAATAATAAAAAAATATAAAGAAATATAATAATCATATTTTAAGATTTAAAGTGTGAACAGTGTTACTTCAAACTCGACCTGTTCGCGGGACGAAATACCTGCGGGGCCCGGCCCGATCCCACTTAAAATGGGCGAGCTTGAGTATTTATTTTAATATAAAACCTGGTCCGAGTCCGAGCCCGTAAAAAATATGTTTATTTTATATTTTTAATATATAATTAATACTTTATACATTTATTTTTTATTAATTTACTAAATTATTAAATGTACTTTAAGAATCTTACTAAATAATGTATTTATATGTAAAATTTATTTACATTTTTTAATATTTGTATTTTTTTAATAAAATAATATAAAAAAAATAAATTTGCGACGGGTCTTGGGCCGGGCTTGGGATTGACTCTCCAACTTGGGTCGGGCTTGGGTTATTGTTTTCAGGAAAAAGTCCGACCAAGCCCGGCCCGAACGCAATAGGTCTACTTCAAACACTCCAAAATATAGAGTGGAGTTTTGGACATGGGTTGGAGAAAATTTAATTCAATCTCATGATAGGATAAGGATGGGTTGGAGATGCAAGCCTACAACACTGTCTAGCAGCAAGTACAACGGTGTTTTTAGTTCTAGCCAGTGTTTTAAAACTCGGGATAGGCGGCGCCTAGGCGGCGTTTTTAAAAACACCATATCGATTTTCACTAGTCAGTCGGTCCTAGGTGTTTTTTCATTTAGGCGTGTCTGTGTTTTGAAAATTGGTTCTAGGCGGCCGCCTAAGTGAGATTTTGGGCGGGATTTTTCAAATCACTGAATTTTTTTTATGTAAAATTTAGTTAAATAAATTATGTTTTTGAATATTTTATTTTTTAAAATTTTTTATATATTATTAAATATTTTAAAAATATAAATATTACTATGTCTAGGTCTCTGCCTGAATTCCGGCTAGACTCCGTTTGACTAGCGTCTAGCCACCTAGACCCTCTAACCACCCGACTGACGCCTAACGACTTTTAAAACACTGCTTCTAGCTACTTAATTAAATAAACACGAGATAAGAGATAATGAACATTTTTACAATCCTCAAGAGAAATAATATAAGCTTGAGTCACATAAAGTAAGCACTTAGAATAACACCACACAGTACATAATTTTGATTTATGTGTTCTATACAAATATTACACTACATATAAGCTTGAATATGATTATTTATGTTTTGTTTTGAATTATAACGGTCTTCCTCTTCACATGTTCACTTTTACAAAGTGAAAAAGGTTTGTCATAAATAATATGAACTTTTAATCATGGGTTGGTTTTCTTCATAACTTATCCTTTAGAAAAACATGTTATACGTTTTTAATCTAGTTTTCAAAATATTATTAACTTTACATCAAAATCCTACTTATTTATGTTTATGTGACCTTTAACAATTTATTTATGGTTTCACCCCTTTTTTTCGTCCTTTTGTGCTCCCCCCTTCCCTCATCCCCCTCCTCCTTTCACTCTCTCTAGATGTCATTATTAGCAAAATGAACAAGTCTATCTGAACCCTTGAATTGTTAAGATAATATTGAAATGGAATAGTGGTAAAATTAGGATAAAAAACTATAAGAGGAAAGTTGGCGTAGTTTCTCCATCGTTAGATTCCTTCGCAGTTCGCAGCATAAATATAGTAAATTAAGACACTAAATTGTAATTCAATCCATGTCTTAGAACAAATTAAAAAAGCTTTTGAATAAAGGCAGCATTACATTGTTGTCTCGCACATTAATATATAGTCATAATTTTTTTCCCCTTCTCCATTTTTGGTGCAACATGTCAACCTTGTAATCCAATTTCCCATAAATGTCATCTCAAAGGTATCTCACCAAAACATGGCAAAAAGAAATATCCTTCGTCAAATGAGAGCCAGAATAAGTGAACGGGATCTTGGGTCCCCTGCATTAATTTTATTTTTTAGGCATTTCAGTGCATTAAGGAAAATTTGACCACCAATGTGACCCCGAATCCTCTAAATTCAAATTGATAATTCATTTTTGTCGATCATATAACTTTCTCGTAAAAAGACAAATATTTATTGCTGCTAATGATACCAACTTCCATTAATAGGTAAGACTTGGGCTGTAATAGTGGCTATGCTTTGAAACTAATCTAATGAAACGATTCATTAATATACAAACCATTTTTCAATGTATGAGTAATGGTAGATAGAAGAGAGCAAAATGACATGAAACTTAGGGTCTGTTTGAGGCTCATTTCCCTAAAAGTTACATTTTGAAGTTTTTATTAAAAGCAGCAGATTATAGTTTTGGGAAAGCTGTTTTGACAGTTCTCAACTTTTTTATATAAATGGTCAAAATCGAAAAAATGATATTGTATGAAAAGTTTGTGATACCAACTTTTAGAAACAGCCGCTCTAACAACAATGTCAAACAGACCCTTATAAAACAAAAAACAAATTGTTGTTGTCAAAACAGAAAAGAGAGAAAAATTATGTGGAATTCTAAGAAAAGCAATTTTTTATCTTTTTGTCTTTTTCTTTTTTATCTTTTACACAAAAATACAAGATACTGATCCCATCTAATTTCCAGCATATCATTTGGCATTTCCCAATTATATCACGAAAGATATGCGAGATTTGTTGTCAAATTTCTCAAAAGTGCAAAACTCTAATCATTCGACCGGCTAGTTAGGTTTGTCGTTGTGCACCGTACCAATAAGTGTGCAATCTACGAATTTTATGCATGTGCAGGAGATGAATGATGAAGGACCCAGGCCTCCACTCAATTTCTCATCCTTGTGTTGTGTGGGTTTCATTCAGCACAGTGTTTTAAAAAATGCCAGGTACTAGTCGAGTGTTTGAAAACTAAAAACCAAAGTGGGTTTATAAATTCTTTTGAGGTGAGGATGGATAAAAGAGTGTGATTGTCCAGAGCTTACATAAACATGGTGTTATAGTAGACTTTGGGATACTCATCAAGTACACAAAGTTAGGCTATCATAACGTCTAATCACAAATGCATGAGGTTATTGGAGGTCATAGGAATTTATGCAAGGTCAAAGAATGGTTTTAATACATAACCAACAAACTCTAGTGGGTTACATGACGTTTAAGTACAAAAAATGAGGTCATAAGAAATTAAAGGAACTAGTGCAAGGTTGAAAATTGTAGATATACATAAACAATAGGTTACATGAGGCTATAGAATGTTTAACTATGTAAACATGGTGTTATGGGATGTTTAAGCACAAAACATGAGGCTGCAAGTGTTGGAAACAAAGCAATTCGAATTTCCACATTGAAGATCATCATTCGTGAAAGTTTAAAGAAAACAAATCATAAGTTGTAAAGAAAAGAAGATTCTAAAATTCATGAAACAATTCTCGTTCGGAAGGCTACTAGGTCAGGTTGTAAACATTCAGCAGACTGACCAAACTCTACTCAAACAAAATAAGTCGAAATCGGCTCGTTGCTTGGATAAAACCTTACCAAAAAAGCTAAAGCATTTCTAGAAAAAAAGACAAAATTAAGGTGCATGGCATAACAATGACATAAAGACATCCAGCTTTTAAATTCATTCAATAAGGAAGAGCGTTTTGCATAAAGAGGAGACAGATCAACTTGACACAGATCAAAATTCGAGAGAAAAAGTAGTTGATCTGTTGATTGCTCATTTAGTGCTCTTATATTTACAATTTAACAGGAATAAATGAGTCTAACTTCAACGGCTTCGAATGCATCAAATTAAACTTCTGCAATGATTCTTCTCTAACGATAGCATTTATTGCCCAACCTATATGAAGAAGACTTAAACAATTGAAGAAGCTGGAGAATCTTTACAAGCTCTCAAGCTAGTCAAATCTAAAAGCAATTGGTGAACTAATAATTAAAAAGAACAAAGCTACGGATTATTAACTGTTTGAAACTTTATTTAAGAAAACGAACTTGTTCACCAATTGCTTTGAGAGCACCAAACGAACTTAAGTTTGAAAGAGGAACTTAACTCCGGATCTTGAGAGATTAGAGTTATATATTCCACATTGAAATGACTTAGCTAAACTCAGGAAGAGCCTAGTGCTACATTCTACCTTCGAAAGACGATGTCCTGGTAGGTGTAAAGGCTTGATTTTTGTCTACAAAAAATTCTCACTACTGGTTAAATTTCAACAAGAGTTTTGAGGGCTGTAGTAGGCGAGGCCAAACCAGGACTAAAAAAATTATTGTGTTTGATCTCTTAACCTTTGATTTTAAGGCTTTTTTTATACTTGTGTGCATTCAATTGTACGTCTCCATTAAGTTCAGACTCAGAGAGATTACAGACTCGCAACTCACACTACACAAAGTAATTGACTTTTTACTTATTCTCATTCTCACTAATCCAGATAATCTCTTAGTATCGAATTAATAATAAGAGTTTATGCAACGGTAATTAATAATTAGATTTAAACGTGTAGAAAACACATTATAGGAGGTAATAAGGTGTTTAAGTACATATAAATATTAGATTATATGAAGTTTAGGTACAAAACATGAGGTTATCGGAATTCACGCAAGATTATTTTATATAGATAAATAACAAGTTCTAGGATGGTAATTATAGGACGTGTAAGGTCATGTTCTCTTCACCTTCAATTTGGTTCAGTTCAGTTCAGTTCAGTTAAGTTCAGTTCAGGTCAGATCCATTAATTTTAGTTGGAAAAAGTAACGTAAAGAAATTAAGTTCATTTCAGTTCAGTTCAATTTAGTTCAATTCAGGTTTTAGAAGTCGAAGAGAACAGGACCTAAGTGGATAAATATGAGCTTATATGAGGTTTATAGTAAAAGAACATGAAGTTAGAAGATGTTAAAGGAGTCTATGTAAGGGTAAAGAATGATTTGAATACATAATTAAAAAACACTTTTATATAAGGTTATAAACGGTATGTGCGTCTATAAATTGTTTAATTAAATAAACATGAGGTTAGGGCAAGTCCAATGGTTCCTCCATAAATAGAGTTACTTTATTTATAAAGTAAGAGTCAATCCAATGGTTCCTCTATAAATATATATTACCCTATTTATAGAGTAACATATTCATTCTCCATTTTGGAGTATGGTTGGAGTAAGCTACTCTATAAATAGAGAAAATGATTTAAAAATAGAGTCTGGAATAGAGTTTTTAGAGTAACGATTGGACTTGACCTTAGGTTGTAGAAAATTGTGAAATGCTCTTGTATCAAAATAAAAATATATCAAAACATAAATATAAACTGATCTATTAGTCTAAAAAAGTGAAAAATTTTAACAACTTGTGAGATACAGAATTTTAAGTTTTAGCTAAATTTGCAGTCCCCCATTTCGCCATCAAATGGGCAGATTCATTGGCATGTCGGGCTGCAAAAACGAACTGAATTTCTGCAAATGTGTTCGCCAACATGATCTCCTGCACTAGCACATCAAGATAATTGACAAAGGAAGATTTCCTATTGCGAACCTCAATGGCCGAAATATTATCCGAGAAAATAATGATTTACTAAACTATTAACTATAATTTTAGTAATTTTACTTTACTATATATTTATATGTAAAATTTATATGAATTTTTATTTTTTTATAATTTATTTAATAATAAAATAACATAAAATAAATTAATGACAGATCATGGGCCGGACTTGGGTTTAACTATATAAGCCCGACTTATTATGGACTTGGGTTGATATTTTTAAGGAAAAGCCCGACTAAGCCCGTCCGTTGAATAGGTATACCCTTACGTAATTTCCTACGTAATTTTGCTTCGATATCTTCAAAATATCAAGAACATGTTTGGAGACAGTTTTGTTTAAGTCATGAAATTACTACAAGCACCTAGAATGAACATTCTCCCAATTTTTTTTTTTTCTGAAAAAAATGAATATAAACAATCAAAACTTAATTTGGAGTTGGATGTAAAATCAGGTGTACGAGTGCTGTGATGCTGTAAAGCTTAATTAAGAATTAATTATAATTCAATAATGTCCAAAAATTACAAGGGTTATTTATTCTCCACATATACACTTACTGTATGTTGGACTTTTTACCTGAAAGAATGATATCAGCACTTGTGTTCATAATGCTTCAATCAATTTTCTGTCAACTCATTATCAACACATAGTACACTAATTTTTTTTAAAAAAAATACACTAATTTCTAATTCGACATATTTGTATACATTTAAGTTTGCCTTTATGCTACGCTCTTTCATTGAATACGTTTAGTTATATGGTCACTTTCATATAGCATCATCCCAAGTGTGATAACGATTATATAGAATATTATTTTCTTTTCACTTTTTGTGTCCCACAGATTTTAGTATGGCAAGTACACAATAAAATCTTAAATACTTCCAATCAAGTGATCACTTAGACTTCCACGTGAACACACTCTATAAGAATCTACATATGGCATATTACCATCATATGCCAATACGTTTTTCTTTTTTTTAAAAAAATCATCTGTACGTTTCAAAAATTCTGACAATATAAAAGACAAATTCTATTCCATAAATTAGGAATTTGAATCTTCTAATTTCTGGGGTTTTTCAACTTGTAAACTGTTCTGACAAGTTGTAACCTCTTTCCATTTCTTACAAAATATTTCGCTGAGCTCCTACATCTGATTTATATGTATTACTGCTATGTTTTATTGTATTTTGTATTGTAATTATGACTACTTCTTCTCTTTTTTTATCAAAGGTCTGCTCTTTCAAATATAGTGATCTTTTTTGTATTTCTCATTCTTGAATAATATATCACTTGATTAAACATTAATAAGATGGTTCAATAAGGTAACTCCACTTTTCACATGCTAAGTTGACCTCATCACTTGCCATTGTTCTAAGATGCATTAATACTTATTATTTAAACAGATTGTTTACTTAATTAATTAATCAGTCGATGTCTTTACATTACGTCTGGTAAAGACAACTCCCTTTCCCATTCTTTGGCGAATTAAAAATAAAATAGTAAGAGCTAAAGGTACTAATTAACTAATTAACAACAAACACAAAAAGTTGTATTATTAAAATTAAGAGATAAAATCTCCAAAGAGGGTCTCTCTCTTAAGAGAATCATTGCCAGAAGCAGAATAACTGAGGTAGTGAGGAACACCACTGTGGAGAAGATTATACGATGAGGATGATGACGATAACGATGTTCTTTGAGCATGATCATCGACAACTTCACCATGAAGCTGATGATCTGGGGTTGGGATCACAGGCTCATTCTGCATCTGGATGCATAGAATCTCTGCCTGAGCCACTGCCAGTTGCATTTCGAGCTGAGAAACCTGGTTTTGCAAGTATGATATGGCTCCTACACACCCGTACACCGGATCCCGAACCCTAGCATTTGCTTCGTACACTATACTGCTTACTGCATCAGCCCTTTGATGTATCGGTACCTCCTGCTCACACATACCAAAAACCGAACTTAGCGTGTTTTTTCATATAATTGTACAAGTGAAAAATGTGTCAGCATAGTCATTAAGACTGAATTTGTGACCTGTAGAGGTCTCAAGTTCGAGTGCAGAATAAAAAAACCAAAGGGTATAAGTTATATGTAACATATTTGTGAGTGAATTTACAAATAATGACTTAGACTGAATTTGTGACTTGCAGAGATCTCAAGTTCGAGTGCCGGTCAAAAAACTAGAAGGGCTCTTGTGAACAATGAGTGTAAGAGAAAAAGAAGGAGAAACCTGCAACATTTTGCTAACATTGCTAGCACCGAAAACCTTGTGAACAATGGCAAACTTGTGGGGGTCATCAGAGGGGAAGTAAGGGGTGAAAATGCAATCCTTAGCACATCGACGGCGAAGCAACTTGCAAGAAGCACAAGGAGAATTTCCATTTCCACCCATCTCTTGTTGAAGGGTTTTGTGAGAGGTGAGGAGAAGAAAGAAATATTTTAGAGAGATGAATATGAAAGGTGGGGGTAGAGAACGAGTGTAGTGTGTGTATTTCTAATGCTCATGGAGGTGCTATTCATTTTATAGATCAAATGCTCCGACTGTTTAGGAATTTTATTTAGTGATTAAATTATTGGGCAGAGTATGTTTTCATTAATGTGCTTAAGCTATTAAGTAACATATACTTTCAACAAATACTCAATTCGATTGTTTTAGTAAAGTCTTAAGTTCAAACCTTTTGAATGTAGAAGTCCACAAAGCC
>CAOJBJ011917367.1:0-13546 GCA_948291685.1 Euphorbia celastroides | reverse complement strand
TTGGGTTCGACTTCAAAAATGTTTCGGGGAACTTTGTAGATAGAAAACAGGGGCGAACTTTGGTGGTTCATAACTCTGGTTACCTTCTCTTCAGCATTGATGTGTTGAGCTATGAATTTTTCTTTTGGATCCATAGTTTGACAGTAACAAGGCACTTAACGTGTTGCTTTTCATTTTCCAAAATGGTTTGGGATTAGTGACATATCAGTTATATGATGGAATACCAAGGTTGAGGTCGTCTTTGAATTAGTAAAAGTCTACTTATTTTATATTAACTAGTGACATGTAAAATGATAAAGAAAAGAAGCAAGTTGTACAGTAATAAATTGGAGGTGTGAACAGCAGAACTGAAAACATAAAGAAGTTCAGAATTTTCCGCTGTGAATATTAAATATCAATTGATATTTTAAACTAGATAAAATGGTAGTTAAAGTAAGTCATATTGATATTGTATGAACCGTTATTGCAGTGTAATATAGCTTGCTCAATAAAACAACCGTTGACCAGCCAAACAACTAAAAGCTTCCTCTTAATTCTCTTCATTAATTCCATTGTTGTTGAGCTCATCCTTTAGAGAGAGAAAGAGAGTCTCAAAGGAGAGGTCTTTAATGGAGTACAAAGACAACAGGAAGCTGGCCTTACGGCAGCTATTGTTGGAGCATACAATAAGAATGCTACAAAGTTTAATTGCAATTGTCTGATCATACAATAATTGCCGTCCTAATTATAGTTAATAACCAACACGACACAGATTTTGAAAACACAAACAAAAACATAGTTGAACATATATAGATTGAAACTGGTCTAGTCTTTTGCATTTCCGACCATTAAACACAGAATGGAAGTTGCAGTAGTTTCATTAGAATCCATAAAACCATTTTCACAAACTTGTGACCTCAAGCCTTTCAATCTCTGCCTTTTAGATCAACTAACACCCACTTCCTATTCTCCTCTTATCCTCTTTTACAACACCAAGGATACCAGTCCCAATGCCACCCGAGTTACATCTCAACTAAAATCATCACTCTCCAAGACACTGCCTTCATTCTACCCTTTATCTGGTAGAGTAAAGGACAACCTTATCATCCATGACTTTAGCTCAGGTGTCCCTTGTTTTGAGGCTCGAGTGAAGGGTCGTTTGTCCGACTTTCTTCGGGGTCCCAAAATGGAAACGTTGAACCGGTTCCTCCCTTGCCAACCGTTCTCCCAGCTGGCAGATCCAACCGTACCACAACTACTCGTGCAAGTCAATGTCTTTGACTGTGGTGGGGTTGCACTTGGCATGTGTTTTTCCCACAAGATCAATGACGGTGTAACCGGAAGTTCATTCCTTAAAAGCTGGGCTGCCAATTCAAGTGGCTCGTTTGACAAAGTCATAAACCCGAATCTTTTCGAGGCTTCAACGGTTTTTCCACCGAAGAAGTCATTACCTTTGAGATATGTATCACTAATGGAAAGCCTGTGGTTTAGCAAACGAAGCTTCAGGACGAGGCGGTTTGTGTTCAGCGAGAATGCAGTGGCTGCCTTGATAGCCAAAGGGAGAAGTGAGTTGGTAAAAAACCCGACTCGGGTTGAAGTGTTGAGTGCTTTCATATGGAAGTTCGGGACGAGAGCTTGCAGAACGATATATAATTCATCAAGGCCGTCGGTTCTATCCCAAGCTGTGAATATCAGAAGGCTAACAAAGCCGAGGCTTTCAAAACATTCGATGGGAAATCTTGTTTGGTCTGCTACTGCAAGGTGTGATCAGGGCAAGAGAGAGATGGAGATGAAGGAATTGGTGGGTTTAGTGAGGGAAGGTGTGGGGGTGATTGACAGAGAGTTTGTAGAGAGATTTTCAGGTTCTAATGGGTCTGAAACTGTGTTGGAATTTCTGGATAAGCTAGAAGAGGTTTCAAAGGGGAATCCGAATGTGTTCAGCTTCTTCAGTTGGCATACATTTGGTATGAGTGAGATTGATTTTGGATGGGGAAAACCGGTTTCGGTTGGAATATTTGGAGAGGCAAGTAGACACAGTGCTAGTGATTCAAATTTTATAATCTTGAAAGATATTGCGAGAAGCAATTCGTTAGAGGCGTGGATAACGTTAGATGAGAGAACCATGGATGTTCTTGAAAATGATCCTGAATTCCTGGCTTTTGCTTGTGAATCCCATTAGGATCACGGAACCGAACCAATCCCTTTACAGTTTAGCTGTATAATTTATTTGAACACTTGTATTGATTCAAATGTAAATCTCTTTAACAGTTATTTTATGATATCAAGTATCAAGAGTGCAAGATCACTAGAAATACCATTAGAGCAGTTAGCACATACGTGAAAACAGAAACAAACTATCTATCAAGCTTCAATCAATTGCAAATTAGAAACTCAATTACCTAAATACACACAATTCTTAACAAAAACATGCACAGAATCTTCTTGAAACTTGAAAATTCTCAGAAAATCAACAACATATCAAAGAATCAACAAGTGCATATTTGGATTTGCTTTATACGAAATGAAGCACATGGCATTTACTCAATGAAATCCGTTCAAAATGTAACCCAATAACAAGAAATAACTAAGCAAAATACAAACATCTCAGCTCAGATCAACTGGTATGCACAAAAAAAGCACTAACATGTGTTCAGAGCAGTCGAAGCTCTGACATTTCAAGCTCTGATTTGGGAAACGGCAAAGCTAATGGAGAAGTGGGTTTTCAACTTATCAGCTGTTTTGACTGGCTTAGAAGCCATTAGACACCCCATAATTTCTTGAGTTTGTAATCAAGAAGAGGGCTTTTGGTTCAGAGAAGAAGAAGAAAGCCATTGAAGTGAAGCCATTGAATGGCTGCCATCAATTGGATTCTCTGTTGTGAAGTCCACCTTATTGAATATTCCACACTAGAGTTTGTGTTTGGTTTGGTTATAATTTTTTATGGTTGTATTTGTTGTTATTATTGTCAAATGCTGACTGAATTTGGTGCCAAAAAAGCGGGCCTTACGGCAGCAATTGATGGATCATACAATAAGTATGCAAACAATTTAACTGCACGTGTCTGATCATCCAATAGTTGCCGTCCTAACTATAATTAACAACTTCAAACAGGACAGAAATTTTGAAAAACACAAACAAAAACATAGTTGAACATATATAGATTGAAACTGGTCTAGTCTTTTGCATTTCCGACCATTAAACACAGAATGGAAGTTGCAGTAGTTTCATTAGATTCCATAAAACCATTTTCACAAACTTGTGACCTCAAGCCTTTCAATCTCTGCCTTTTAGATCAGTTAACACCCGCAACTTATTCACCCATCGTCCTCTTCTACAACACCAATGATCTCGGTCTCAATGCCACCCGAGTTACAACTCAACTGAAATCATCACTCTCCAAGACTCTTGATTTATACTACCCTTTATGCGGAAGAGTAAAAGACAACCTTATTATCCACAACTTCAATGCGGGTGTCCCCTGTTTTGAAGCTCGAGTGAAGGGTCGTTTGTCCGATTTCCTTCAAGGTCCCCAAATGGAAATGTTCAACCGGTTTCTCCCTTGCCAACCGTTCTGCCAGCTGGCAGATCCAACGGTACCACTACTACTCGTGCAAGTCAATGTGTTTGACTGTGGCGGGGTTGCACTTGGCTCGTGTTTTTCCCACAAGATCAATGACGGTGTAACCGGAAGTTCCTTTGTTAAGAGTTGGGCTGCCAATTCCCGTGGTTCGTTTGACAAAGTCGTACAGCCTAATCTTTTCGAGGCTTCAACGGTTTTTCCACCGAACAAATCATTACCATCCCGGTATACATCACTAATGGAAAGCCTATGGTTTAGCAAACGCAGCTTTAGGACAAGGCGGTTTGTGTTCGATGCAAATGCTGCTGCTGCCTTGGTAGCCAAAGGGAGAAGTGAATTCGTGAAAAACCCAACTCGAGTTGAAGTGTTGAGTGCTTTCATATGGAAGTTTGCAATGAGAGCTTGCAAAACAATACATTATACCTCACGGCCATCGGTTCTATCTCATGCTGTGAATATCAGGAGGCTAACAAAGCCTCGCTTGTCAAGATATTCGATAGGAAACCTGGTCTGGTCTGCAATTGCAAGGTGTGATCAAGGAGAGAGAGAGATGGAGATGGAGGAATTGGTCGGTTTAGTGAGGGGAGGATTAGGGATGGTTGACAGTGAGTTTCTTAAGAGATTGTCGGGTTCTAGTGGGTCTGAAGCTGTATTGAAACACCTGGACAAGCTAGAAGAGATATCGAAGGAGAAACCAGATGTGTTCAGCTTCTTCAGTTGGCATACATTTGATTTTAGTGAGATTGATTTTGGATGGGGAAAACCAGTTTCAGTTGGATTATTTGGAGAAACAGGTAGACACAGCGCAAGTGATTCAAATTTCATAATTCTGAAAGATATAGGAAGAAACAATTTAATAGAAGCTTGGATTACTTTAGATAAGAACACCATGGATTTTCTTGAAAATGATCCTGAATTTCTGGCTTTTGCTGGTAAATCCCATTAGTATCATGGAAACAAACCAATCCCTTCTCATTTTGACAGTTTATTTTACTTTCATATGATCCAATAAAGTTTCTACTGATTCCATACCTAAATCTTTTCAACAACAGTTAACTACATTGAGTTACTGAACTCTTAATTTCTGTTACCTTTGAGCCTTTGAACTCGGAACGGTTTTATTTATGAATCTTGTTCACTACAGCATAAAACCCACCCCTTACTATTCAAGAGACAAAATTTCTCATAGAATACAAATGAAGCTTTTGGAAAAAGGGAGGAACTTGCAATTAAGATTTAAATAAAACATAACTTAAGAGTAATAGAACAGCATTGAGAATATCTGACAAGAACACAAAAATGGAGTGACAAAATCGAGATGATTGAAGGCCGGTTTCAGTCTCCAATGAACTTCCTTTTCTTAGAAGTGTTCATGTACGGTCGAATTACCCACTCTGTCTTGGCTTCACTCTGTTCCACTGTTCCTAGCTTTATCTGCATATACACAAAGATGAAATGGATACCTGAGAATCTCTCAAAGATACTATACTCGAATCATAAAATCAGAATTCACTCTCACAATTGCCGATTTCAAAAACGAAACCAAGCTGTTAGAAAATTTGTAAACACTAATATCTGAAATATATAAATAACACCAAGCAATATTCACCAAATATTAAAAAGCAGTTCCATATTTCTCCACAGATACGAAAATCCAATCAAACCCAACAATAAAGAAACAGTAACCTAACCAATGCCTTTATGTCTGATTAGCCAGGAAGGGAAAGGACAGTGAAGCCATGCAAATACAGATAAGATTAGCCATTTGTGTTACCTGATAAAGCCGCATTTCAAAACGAGGACCAATCTCCTTAAGCTCAATAGATTTAGGACCACCATGCTTTTCATAGATATGATGCCTGCATATCAAAAAGTCAAAGGTAAAAAGCAAATAAAAAGAATAATGCTTCGATTGTATTTCATCTTCAAGCTGCCTTGGAAAAAAAATCGCAATACAAAGAATTAAAAATCAAGTAAAACACTTAGGTGCGTGCTTGTGCACACATGTACTACATATGACTATTGCTAACAGATAAGCAAATAGAAGTCGTCCACCAAACTAGCAACTTAAGAATAAGTGAATCATAGAAAGACATTTGAAGAGGAAATTTTTCATCTTTTGCACAGCTAAAAGGTTAAGAAATTTGCACAGGAACTACACTTTAGGCATTGTACTAAATTTATGAAGTCATTATTATTAAATAATAACAAAACCTGCACTTCAATTTGTAAGTATCACTGTTTGACATTCACAAACAAAGAATCCTTCACCACAGTAAAAAGTTCACCAACCTGAATGAAATATAGTCAGACTGATTTGCAAAAGTGATTATGCGTTTGGTGTCTGGTTTTGGCATTGGGAAAAGATGCTTTAGAATATTTGCGGTCCTTTCGCCCAGCTGTGGAAGTAAAACAGAAAATTATAAACATAAAACATATAACTAATCACAAAGCAATAACTCAAATAATCCAACATAGATCCAAGCAGACATAAACTGATAGGAATTACTGCTACTTTTCTATTACCAACAGAAATCTCGGAATGGAAATGTGAATATTCACGACTTTCGAAATTCACACCTTGGTTTTAAAATTGTTAAGAATCAAATGTGGGTAAGCCTCGGGCATGGTTCCAATAGCTTTTCTGTCCTTGATGTCATGTCTAGTAACCTACATTAGAAGATGAATTAGCACATCAACAGACCAGATAAGAAAGCTATATTGGAAGCTTACAACTACAACAAAACCATAATACTTGCCACATTGAGCAGCCCAAAGTAAGCAGTCGGACCAAATGGAAGATGACAAATTGTTAAGCCATCAGGAACACCACGATGTTCATGAACCAAAATAACATCTGTATAATCATGTGCTCGGCAACTTTCTATGATTTCAGAAAGCACCTGCGAATTAGTAATACATGTCATAAGAGTTTTACACAATAAACTCCAGTTCTAAGGCAATATGATAATGTATATTAATATATAATGACTTGTGACACGCTTCCTGAAACAGTCAAACACCAATAGTAAACCCTCACCTATGCAGGAAGTACCTGTATTTAACTAAGTAAAATTCATGTATGCACTAATTCAAGAACCACAAAAATCCAGCAAAAAGCGAAAGCATACAGTCCATAAGTATACTTCGTTGTATTTCCATCCAATATAAACTCATCAAAGGTTATGCAGTCAGTTTTCCTTCAACTACATGTAGCCAGCAGAAGCCCCAGCGTGCAAATTAGTACAATACACAATCAAAAGCTACCACATACTGATATAATCATAAGCGTTACATATAGCCACAGCAAGTAGGGGTTACAAAAACAGTGGGAGACTAACCTGACCACCACGATTGATTCTCTCTGCATTGGGGAAGACAAACTTCAATTCCTGAAGAAGTTAAGACAAAATCAAGAATCAATACAAACACAGTTATATAACAAACTAATATTAAGCAGAAGAAAAATAGAATGGAGGAACTGGCACAATATAAATTTGCAAAACTAGTTTTCACCAACCTTTACAAACTGCACAAGAGGGGCACTAGGATTGCGAGATGTAGTCAACAAAATTTTAGGATCTCTCTCAGTTGCTTTTGCATACTCGTCATCAATGGTGGACTTTGGAACTAAATTAAAACAACAATGTCCAAAATTTAAAACCAAAACTTGAGCTCGAAATCAATGACTTTAACTATAAATAACAAGAAAGCATACTAGCAGTATTATCATCTTCAAGGTCAATTTCTTGGCGAAGAGCAGCTTCCTCGTTCCTAAGCTCGGTAGGAATGGGCTTTCCCTCTGCCAGACGAATCAATCAAAATTGAACAAACACAAATAGAACCAACATAAAATTTACAAACCAATCAATGAATACCAGCTAAGGCTTCTCTGATTTTGCGCTTCTTCTCATAAAGCAACCGCTCTTTGCCTTCTAAGCTCTTTCTGTACAGATACTCTCTCCTCAATCGAATATTTCTGCGCAACATATCTCAAATTCAGCAGGCTTTCGATGAGAAGAATATCAAAGAAACCGTCTTGGGGGGAACTGGAAGGAAAAGAACGAGACAGATTTTGCTAGGGTTTTTCAGTTCATACAATGAAGACGTAGAAGATTGATCCGACGTCGTGCGAGAATCAATGGCCCAAAACTGAGCCCATCATTCACGTCCATGATTTCCAAACTTTTCGTGTCAAATTGTACCATACCCTCCCTTTTTCGAAATATTATTAACTTTACATCAAATTACTAATTATTTTTGAATTTAGTACATTTAATTACTTATTTATATTTTCATGTTCTTTTTTTTATCATTTTCTAGACCTCTTCCCCCATACGTCTCTCCCATGAGATGTCATTATCAGTCTCTACTCTCTTCATTAATTTTGATTTTCGAAGCTTAAAAACCGTCATATCTCTCAAACGGTTGATTGTTTGGACTCGGTTCTTTAGAATACTTTATTCATTTTATTTTTATCTTTAAAACAAGATCCATGATGACATACTTTTGACGAAAAAAATCGAATTATAGATTTTTCCTACCGTGATCTATAAGGTTATAGATTTTTTCTATAATAATCTATAACGATCTATAATGTTATAGATTTGA
Source organism: Euphorbia celastroides (assembly GCA_948291685.1). Classification (NCBI taxonomy): domain Eukaryota; kingdom Viridiplantae; phylum Streptophyta; class Magnoliopsida; order Malpighiales; family Euphorbiaceae; genus Euphorbia; species Euphorbia celastroides. The sequence goes on along the minus strand of CAOJBJ011917367.1, from coordinate 5,376 downwards.
TCTATAATGATATATAATGTTATAGAATTTTTATATAATGTCGTATAGCTTACAAAACGACATTATAGATAGTTATATATCATTATAGAGTTACAAAATGACATTATATATCATTATAGATTCACAAAATGGCATTATAGATCATTATAGGTTTGTAAAATGACATTATAGATTTACAAAAGTGACATTATAGATCATTATAGGTTTATAAAATGACATTATAGATCATTATAGGTGATTATAAGTTTGCAAAACGACATTATAGATCATTACAGGCAACTTGAACTTAATTGAGACTTGATTCTAAAACACATAGCACTAAAACCAAACCAAAACCAAACTCAATAATAAGTGAAGCGGAAAATAGAAATGTGATTATGTCATTACAACCCGTTGATAACATTTGAATTGACAGATAGTATCTAAATAATAGCAAATTTACAATGGAAAATACAAAGCTGATAAAATAAATAATAATGTTCTTGAAATTCAATATAATCATACAGTTAAGGTCTAAGTAACAAGCTCAAGCGCAGATTCACGTCTGAGAAACGGGCGGCGGGATCCGAGGAGTAGGAGACCGCGGCGGAACGACGGCTAGCGATGGCTAGAGGAACGGGGCGAGATTTTGTTGTTCCAGCGATGGAGATGAGGAACAGAGGCAGATTTCACCGGAACGAGATCCAGATCTGGTTGACAATGTCCAGCTGCTACATTAGGCTGTAGATTCTGGTTCTTAGATGCTTCAAGAAATTGCAAACCAAAGATTCTTCAAATTTCTTGGGTATATATAGTAGCTATAACGAGAACCCGGAGCTTGTGAAAATTGCTTTGATTTCTTCTTGTTTAGCAACCATGGAAAATCAATCAGAGAAACATCAAAATGATGACAACAAGAACCAACCCAAATCAGGTCATAATTATTTATGTTTATGTTGATTAATTTTTTAAGAAGTTATTATATACTTAGATTTGATTTTTTTTTTTTTGGATTAACTTGAAGTATGAAATTAACGTGGAGCAGGAAAAAAGATAGCATGTTTTCCATGTATGAAACCAAAAGGGGAGAGAAGCTTTCTTGAAGGATGGTAACTTGTGTTTAATTTTTTTTCTTGAAGTTAGTTTTTTCTTTTATATATTATTATCTTTAATTTTGTTGGTGAATTTGCAGCTTGTTTGCCCTGTGTTGCTGTTGGCTCTGTGACATATGCTTTGATTCTACTGTTATCATTGGATGAGAGGCAACCCGACCTGATAGTTCCATTTGTATTGTCACGTTTCGAGTTTGATTAACTTAATTGAGAGACACTTATTTTTATGTGATATTTGAATACTTTTTGTACCCCTTTTGTAGACTTTATCAATTCTTGTAATCTATTTGTGTTTGTTACGAAGATAAAATCTTTAGCTTGACTTTAAAGTTGCACATCCTTGAACATTCATTAATAGAACACTTTGTAAGATAAACTCTTTTGCCTTGTTATGCGGTAAATTTATCAGCATCACACAGATATATTTTCGCTTGGCCATGTACCAACTTAGAAGTTTCTTAGTTCAATTCGTTTTATTTTCACTATCCTCAATTCAAGTTTTGTCGCTAACAAAGAATCTTAATTTGAAAATATTTAAGAATTTTAACTTAGTTGTACTAATACGTGAAAATAAAAAACAATAGTCTAGTATTGTTAAACTATTAGAACGCATGCTATGTAAATCGGACTGTATGTCTGTTTAGCATATGGAAGTTTTTTCGTTTCATTCTCACCCTACTTTTCTTTACTTTATATATTTTTTTAAAAAAATGCATATTTATGTTAATTATATATTTTATAATATATTAAAGGTTTTAACAGCTTATAATGTTAGTTTTAAAGAAAAGGTTTCAAGCACTTGACATTTTCAAATGATATGAATACACTCATTTTTTACAGCATAATATTTTCATCAATCAATCACAACACAACAAAATCAATTATTAAGATATGAACATATAAATTAATGACAAATCAACTAAAAACATGTGCATACTGAATTATCTCGATTAAAAAATTTAAAGGCAAAGGCTTATGTAGCATGACTTCAATTTTTAAAATCCATAAGATATTTGGTATATGTGAACATTGACTTTAATCAAGATATATATGCCAATTATTCAAATGTAACATGGTGTCTTGATTTGTATATAAGGTATGAATAAAATGTCGTGATACTTTGGCCTTGACCTAATAATTGATCAATTATATTAATTGGGTTCTAGTCCAATTAGTACATCCACCAAAAAATAATCAATGGATGGGGATGATCGGGATTCGAATTCTAGATCCTTCACAAATCCTACTTCCTCAAAAAAAACTAATTGATCAATTATTATTGTTATTACGGTAAAACCTCTATAAAGTAATATGGTTGAGACTGGAAAAAAATATTAATTTATCGAGATTATTAATTTATCGATAAATTAATTTTTTATTACATAAGAGAATATTTTATAGTATGTGTCATAAGAAAGAAGGAAATAAAATACATGAAATAAGAAATAATACAAGTTTTACTAAAAGTTAATTGGTTCATGCATACATATGAAAGATCCATGAATTAAGAATTTTAAAGGTTATAATAAAGGTTCATTCATTCATGTATATGCATTACCTGAATTGAGAAATTTAGGAGTTTTAATTAAACTTAATTCTATCATGCATACATATAAAAGGTACATGAATTAAGAATTTTAAGAGTTTCAATAAAAGTTAATTAGTTCATGCCTATAAAAAAAAACTAAAAAAGTTTGATACATATGTACTTATTTATTGTTATGTTCAAATCTTAATAATGTAAGAAAATGTGCTATGTAATTGTATTCATGAATATAGAATAAGAAGAGGTTTTTTTGTTAACTATAAAAGAAAAATGGTAAATGTTTAAACCATAATCCAAAATAATGTCTTCAAATCATCATTTGAAAGGCATACAAATATAAGTTATGAATTTATTATAATATTATTACTTTATATTTTTGTTGGGCCTTTATTATATAATGCATTTATCAAGATATATATTTAATATAACTGGCCCAAGTCGGGACTAGAGAAAAATATTAATTTAGCTCGAATATTACTTTATCGAGGTTCTACTGTATTTAGTTTAGGTTTAACTCAAAAGTGTAAACAACCCGACCAATACTCTTAATTATGGGTATTTATAGCCAGTGTTATCTTTTTTCTTGTTATTTATGTATTTCCTTTTTTTCCTTATTTTTAATTTTGTCCTTTTTTTAGTATACTATGGTTAGGATACTTTGGTATACGGTATACTAGTATGTTTTTTCAGTATACCATAGTCAGTATACCGGGTATACTTTCAGATCGGGTCGGAATCTCACTGGACTGCCGTATTAAAACTGTCGGTGAACTGCCGACAATCGGAATCTCTCCGGACCACCGCTACAGATCCGCCGGAAAAATCGCTAGTGACGAGGAAATCGCTGAAAAATCGATATCCCTGCGGTTTGACAAATCACGGCGAGTTTTGGACAGATATGGCCGATCTTCCGGCGAGAAAGACGAGGCAACAATGACAGTTACTGATCCCGGCAAGTTTTTGACAGATCTGATCGATTTTCCGGTGAGGCAGACGAGACAGCGACGGATCTGAAAATGGCGAGATCTGGCAGCGATGCTTTCAGGGGAGGGTGTAATGGCGAATTTCGGTGGCGATTTTCATGGGTGTGGTGTCTGGCAGTGTTTTCTATCGATGGGGTTTCGGGGGTTGGTGTTTCGTCAAGGTCTGGCGAGATTTCGGCAACGACAGGATCCGCTGGCGGCGGTTGGTGAAATGGTAGGGACGACGAGATCCGGTGACAGGTGAAACGACGGGGGTGGCAGGATCTGGCGGTGGCGGCAAGGGCGAGATCTGTTCCAGATCTGGAAACTTGAAAAAGAGACTTTAATTTATTTATGTTTTTGAAATGAGATATTTTTACAAATGGAAAGAAAATGGATTAAAATCACTTGAATTTTTGGCTTTTTTTTCCCAAAAGAAATTGATAATGATAGCTAGGCAGCAGGAGGTTTCAAATTCACATACTTAATTTGAATTTCAATTTCAATTATGTGGACCCATTTTTATTTCAATTCACGGCACCCATTTTTTTAATGTTTTAAAAAAGATTTCTAAGATTTCATTTTTTTTTTGAAAAATAGGATTAACATTAACATTAAAAAACCGATCTATGGACAAGCCATAACTGGAAATATAAACCGATATATGGATAAACACCATAACCGAAAATACAAACATAAAACACAACCATTACAAACAAATGTATGCAAATGAAAGTTTCTAAACTTCAACAAACATTTTTTATAATCCGCAACTATCAAAATATCTGTTACAGCTTCAATCTGAAATGCAAATCTGGAGCGATTATGCTCTACAAGGTAGAAACGAGGTGCCGAAAGTGAAAGATCTCCAAGTATCTTTACTGATGATCAAATGGAGCTCAACTCAATTCTAAAAACATTTTGATTGCAGCAAACAACAACATATTTGTAGTCACAAACACCAAAATTGAAGTAATGGTTAGAAACTACCGAATGCATATTATTCTTTAAAACAAAAAGGTACAATTCATTTAGAGACCAATTCCATTTTCAATTCCTCTTTTGGATTTCAATTCATTTTGAATTTCGCTTGCAATTGGAACTTCTCAAATACGGATATATGGGCAAGGTAAATGGGTAGCACTTTCTTAATTTTTTAAAGTATCGTTACATTAATGTTATGTCAACACTAAAAAGTCATGAGGTGCAATTTTGGCAAATTCGAGTAGACATGAGAAAACTTTTATGGTTTAAAGGTTCAATACATTTAGCCAAAAATTTATAAACACAATTATCTTAAAGATAAAAAATAAATTAAATATTTAAAATATATATACCTATATAAAAGGAATTAAGTCCTACAATTTTATCCTTATACTTGAAAAAAGAGTTTTTATGGATAATAATGTGATATTTTGAATAATTAATTTGATCAAGTGAATTGAAATTTAATATCATATATTGAGTATATATATTAATTAATTTTTTAATAATTAATTAAATCTGGAGAGGTTGGGTTTCGAACTCAAAACCTTCCATCTACACATTAGTATATATCAACTAATTTATCTCCATAATCTATGTTTTTGGAATTTGATTCTAATTATAAATGACTTATACATTCATCGCTCGGTACTGATGTATTGTAAATGACAAACCAATTGAAAAATAATCTCTTTACAAATGATAAAAGAATAGCAAGAACGAAACCATGCAAAAGAAGAGGAGTTAAAGGAACATAAACATCAAGAAATGAAAGACGGGAGCTTAAAATTTT
>CAOJBJ011916472.1:0-18026 GCA_948291685.1 Euphorbia celastroides | reverse complement strand
ACTACTCAGCAAGCGTACTGAGGTCAGTGTAGTGGGCGAGGACAAGGCCGTATTTCCACAAGGAGCGAAGCTATTGCGGTTTAATCTTCTACTTTTATAAATTGACGGTAAAAGTTTAACTATCTTTGGAAACGGTTGTTTAGTTGATAAAATAAGAAATTAACAATGGAATTGAAGAAATAGCAGTATTTAAAGAGCACAGGAACAACATTCCACCAGTCAGTGTAATACTTTTCTCCCCGATGATGATCAAGATTTCTCCGATGAAGCTTAAGATCAGAGTCAGCTATAGAATTCTATTCAGCGTACTTCTCAGCCTTGCTGACTAAAGTGCAGTCTCAGCGTCTCCGCTAGGTCTCAGCGAATCCTACACTCATACGTTTATCTAACTGAACTCTACAGGATCATACTCACACAAGCTAATTTTCTCCTCTCGGTCCTTCAACTCACTTATGAGCCTGATGGATTTTTCTCTCTCATAAGTTTACCTCTCGGCCTGACTCTGAGATAAGCATAAAAGGGTGATCAATTCTTCTATAGACAATCTAACACCACTGGAACTACCCTAGTTCAACAGATTATCTAGGATGCGGATGAGGAGAAACTTATTACACAAACATTAGGAAGTTATTACCTGCTAAAGAACTACTCACTCATGCTGAGGGAGTAAACACACAGCGCCTTCACTGACTGGATCATCATAACAGTAAATATAGATATTAATGATGCTGAATAATACTGCAATATATAAATAAGGTTTTGGTCGAAGAAGAACTCCTAGAATTAGAACTACCAAGTGGAAAACAGAAAAATGAACTAAAAAGAAAAAGAACTCGAGAAAATCGTCCCCAACAAAGGGCTGGCTCCGGGTATACATATCCCCTTGGCAAGATAATATCCAAAAACAAAATATCCCCCAATGTTTTGGGTGGCAACTTGATAAAAGCAGGGCAACACAAGCCCGTAAAAAAAAATTGTTCAATCTTCCAAAAATAGAAAATAGAATAGACTAAGCTAGTAGTAGTAGTGGTTGAAGCAGGTCATCTTTAGTGAAATTTCCCCCCATCAGTCAGGAGTGGCATGGTGGAAATCCCATCCATCAGTCATGTCACCATGTTTGGTGGGTTCCGTGCCTTCACGCCTGTTGCTCCTTTTCACCAAATCTGCAATTTTCTGATAATTTCCATTAGTCTTTGACCAAAAGCTAACTAAAATTTTAACTAAACATTGGATTTTAACAATGCAATTAAGCACGCATCAGCTTACATCATTATTAAATTTTAGAATAAAAATTTTGAGTTAATACTTGTGGCTTATAATTAATAATTTATATATATAATTGTTGGTCAAGAGTGATGGCTAATATAAAGTGAGGGGTAAGTGACTCGGGTGTTCGAATTTATTACGGTGATATTATAATTTTTAAAATATGAATTCTGGTGTTGAGTTTTCAAAATATGATATTCAAAAACTAAAAATCTACATTATTTCATGTCTATAGCCTTAACCCACTCCTAACAGGAAATAAGAAGTTCAAATTTGTTGTTTTTAAACTTAAGTCTCATTTCATGTTTTCCATTAAATTTTTGATATATGGCAGATATATAAGAAAGAGAAAATAAAAAGTAAAATAAAAAAGGAGAACTTGAACCGCATATCAATAAGTGAGTGGAGAAACATGGAAGGAGACACACTCTTGGGGATGATATATTTTATTTCAGATATAGGAGTTACATGAAATTTGTTCTTTGAAAGTCCTCTTCACTCTTCCAATGAGTAGGTAATTATCGGTATGAGAATATATATGTCAGTTAGAGTTTAAGTGAAAGTTATTCAAATTAAATACAATATTCAGATGAATGACAAAACGACTCTAATTAAAATATTATATTAAACTTCATAAACTAAATCGAATGTAGAATATGAGTCGATAGCTATTAAACTAGGGTAATGAAAGCAAAGCGCGAAAGAAATAATGTTTTCGATAACTGAAAACTAAAACTAATGGCCGAAAGCTTGAAGGTAAGGTCGGTGAAGAAAGAAGCAGATTGTGGCCAACTCCTTGGTCTCTTTATATAGTTGGTCGTTATGTCACCTTAAAAATTAATACTTATTCTCAAATAGGACTTTCTTTACTTTATCTTTAGTCTTTTCCGACACCATATCATAGTACAGAAGGGTCCCACCTTCGCTCGGATGAGTTATGTGTGCTTACATCTATTGATCTCCGGCCCTTTTTAACGATCTATTCAGATCTAATATTTGGTATCAAGAAACTTTATTTTTTTGTATTGTTTTTATAGAGCCATGGCATTTCATTCTGCAAGTTGTTTGGTTAGAAAAAACTGATTTCATTTCACTCTGAAAAGCATTAAAATGACGTAGATAGACTGTATCGGATGGATTTTTATGCTTTATTGTTAACTTCTCTACTACCTTGATTAGGTTATATTTTTATGCTCTTTGTGATCTTGCTACTACTATTTTGCGGTATGCATGCTTATGTTTGTATTATTTTTTTCTATGTTGAATATATGCCCCTAGTAAAAAAAAAAGTATTTTGAAAGTTGAGCCGAATTCTTTCTCAAACTAGGTCTCTTCCTATTTTATGATTGTATTGAACAATGATACTTCCTTTAAATCTCGTTCCTTATTTTTTGCCATTATTACTTTGGGGACTTAACGATTGTGTACAAGAATCAATGTGATTGCTTCTAATTATAGTGAAAGCATCATGACCACTGCTACTCTCACCGAGTACATTAAAACTAGACCTGAGCAAATATACATACATCACGGATCCATCCATATCCCTCCTTTAAAGGATGAGCTTGGATATATCATTTGAAAAATAGATCTGGCCTGAACTCTATGAGGTCCGGACAAAGCACGTGATTATAAAAAAGTTTCAAACATCACTCATAGTCTCATACTATAAACTTTAATTGAAGTAGAAAGCAATTATCTTAATGGGATCTTGAAATACTTAGTCACATTGTGATTACTTAAACATTTAAAAAAAAAAAAAAACTTAAATTCTTATTTTCCTGTGAATGAATATGGGTATTGGCAACAAAATTTGTGACGTCTTTTTTTCTCATTCATGGGAAGCATAACGAAAAAAGATAAAAAAATTTAATAAGAATTGGAGAGTAATGGAGTAACAAATATGAAAAATGAAAATGATTAGCATAATAGAAAAGGGCACTAAGCAGGTAAAATGGGCGTAAAAAGCGGTAATAATCATGGGACGTGTGCTTCTGAATGCACGTTGGAATCACGCCTGTCGATGTATTGGATATGGTAGGATATGGATAAATCCATTCTAAATCCACTTTAATACTATAACATCCACATTCAATTCATATCCATTTGGATTCATGGTTGAATATTCATGTGGATCTTTAGTTTTAATATTCATGTTAATCTAATGGATTTGGATTCTTTGATTTTTATCCTAACAAGTAATTCCAAGTTTTTAGGCCTTTTTTGAAACATTTTCTGAAAAATTTCTGTACCAAATTTATTTTTTTTATTTTTTGAATTTATTGTGATTTTCTAAAACAATTTTATTTTTTACAAAATGGGACCCTAAAATTTATTTTCGTATTTTCAGACTCTTCCAAAAATATTTTCAAAAAAATTTCTATACAAAACTTATTTTTTTATCTTTCAGATTTTTCATGATTTTTTGGAATTTTTTTATTTTTTTTATAAATTGAATCTCAAAATATAATTTAGTTGAATTTGATGTATTATATACTTGTAGTATGATCCATATATGATTTATATCTAACTCATATTCTTTTGGAGGATCCAAATCCAATCCACGTCCTATGGATTTTAATTGTAATGGATTTGAATATGACATAGATAAGTAGGATCATATGAAGATATGGATTGGATGTCACGAGACATTTAAATCAATTGTAAACACATAATTGAGCGGATAAGCTGATATTGTACGAATTGAAAAGTAGAGTTTCTTCGGAAGGGCCCACTGTACCATCATCAGCTTCTTAAGGTGTTGTATTTAATGACGTTAACAATTCATACTGTAAAAGCCGAAGAAGTTGTCTTTACAATTAAATTTCACATTTACTCCTTAGGATATTACTCTTCCATGGTAATAAGAATGATATAGTACATTAGAACAATATAATATTTGTCCATTTTGTCACGTGTCCACGTAAAATTCCACAAAATGGAAGGTCAAAATTTGAATGTTATATCTTGGTTTACAAGTATCTAAGAAAATGTCTAATAGAGTGTTTTTCTATTAATTTTATTGACATATAAATATAAATAAAAAATTGAAAAAAATTGCTCTTAGTAGGATATTCATTTTCTCATTTATTATGCATATTGTCTATTTGAACTTTCACAAATAGATATTTAAATAGAATATGGTGCAATTAATTTTATATTATTTTAATATTGACTTAGTTTATTAAGGAAATTATTTAATTTTTTATTATTAAATTACATTAAAAAAATTACAATCCATATTTAAATAGATAATTTATCGTAACTATATTTTATTTTGTAGTGTTTATTTTACCATACCATTTTTTAATTTTCAACTTAATTTTAATTCAATTCAGTTTAGTTCAATTCTATTCAATTCAGACTCATTAAGTTTCAGTTCAGTTCAGTTTATTAAGTTTTCACTAAGTTTTAAGTAACATGCATTCAATTCACTCAATTTCAATAGATTTTTAATAAAATAAATCTTATTAAATTTTAAATAATTCAAGTCTAAATTTTAATATCATTATGTTGCAATAAGTTTCACTAAGTTTACATTAAATTTTAAGTCAATAATTATTCTGTCACTATTAAGTTTCAGTTCAATTTAATTCAATTTAATTCAATTCAATTCAATCCGGTCTCATTCAGTCTAAAAAAACAATCCTTAAATTTTTTTTTATCATTACAGCCCCTAAATTATATAAGATGAGAAATGCTACCTCGGATCTTTCTTTAAGTGGAGATTTTCCATCGTCATCTTTCTTCTTAAAAGTCAATGGTAGGCAAATTATCATTTAAAAATGGCCACTTTTTGTACGTTTTTACATATTTTCTTCTTTTTTTTAAAGAAAAAAAAAAAGAGTGGAAAGTAGTCTTACTATTTGTTATTAACTCAATTTGGACAACCGATGTTTTTTCATCCGTATGTATGTGGATCCAATGGGAGGCTGCCTTATATGTTTGTAAGAGAATCTAATTATATTATATTGGAATGTAGTTTAATTTCCTAGAATTATATGACCTGTAACATATTTTTCGACAGTCTAAACAACTGATATATAATAGCATGAAAGATATTCTAGTTTCAGGCACAGCAGGCAACATGAGCTAGTACGGGTTGCTCTATGTACCGTACTATATTTTTCAACAGTAAGAACAATTTTGTTTTTTGTATTTCGAAACATAAAATATTATATAGTCAATGACTATAAGTGTGTTTAATTACACTAACCAATTGCTACCTGTAATATTTAAAAAACTTAAAGCAAAACGATAAATGTCACTTGATTGATTTCAGCTATTCACTTTTGGATAATAATTAGGATAATTTATATGACCTAACCAATATGAAACATGGATTTGGATCAAACCAAATAGTCTAGCAAAATCATCTCATCCATTGACTAAACAGTTAAAATATTTACACCTAGCATATTCTAAAAATATATTCAGGGAGACGACGACGAGATCTAAGGAAAAACGACAGCGGCGGGATCTCAGGGAGAAGTCGGCGGAGAGATCTGAGATGAAAACGACAACGGTGAAATCTGGCGAAATCGAAGGTGAGATCTGTTGAAAAATGAAAGAAAGATGAAGATGAGAAGAGGAACGTGTTCACTGTAAAATGAAACTTGGAGAAAATGAAGAGTGATAATAGGAAAGTTAAAGGTGATAAAGACACACATTAATTAAAAGAGAATGTTATAAATGTAATTAATTTCAGTCTTATTCCCTACCATATAATTTTTTCTAATAATGATTAATTAATTATAAAATAGTATCTACGGCTCAATAATTATATATGTCATTTCTGTATAATTATTAAATATAAAAAAATATATGTCATTTCTATAGACTTTATCCACTGGAGGCCAATTAAAATGATGTTAAGTAGGTCAATGAAGAACAACTCCAAATATTGGTTTCACACAAAGAAAACAATAATTAAAATTGGGGAATCGGACAGATTAGAACTGATAAGCATGTCCCATGTTCCCTAACAAAGGTTCAAATTATTAGATTGTCTGAATTAGCAAAATTAAACAGTATAATTTGTATGGTAGGGAACAAACTAAATAATAATTTGAAATGTTTTCTTAAAAATATATTTTAACTTTTAGTACAGAAATATACCACTACATGTTTTTTATACCATTTCAAATTAACCGACGTTTCCCATTTGGTATAACTGTTGTACATTTCAGAAAGATTCTATTTTCTTGTCTTGAATCTCACTGAAAATGCTTGAAAACTGGGCAACGAGTATTGAACTAAATCAAATAAACAATTTAAAATTATAATTATATTCCGAAAAAAAACAAATCATTAACAGAAATTACTTGCAAAAGATTACCAATAATCAAACATATATAGCCTGGATAATAAAATCGGAAAAAAACTGCAGCCTATTATTTTTAAATATTTCATTTCTGCAGCATCCACTTAAGCAAGCTCAATTGAAGATCTAATCATCCTATTATATCATAAAAAAATAATATAGGCCACCCACCAATGATCAAGCTTCAGAGAAGAAATCAAAATTGCTCACTAAGTTTGTTTCCCGCGAAAATAATGAATCTAGACAGAAAGAAAAACAGATCTTGAAAGACAGAAAATAGTTACACTATTATATATGTAGTCTTGAAAACTAATTACAGGCAACATATAAGAGCACATATAGCTAGCTATTATATGACTGAATAGTTACAATTAAGAGCAATATATGATAAAACAAAACAAATTAAGAATGGAAATGACGATCATTTTCGTGCCAGCAAAGGAGCATAGTGATGCAGCGGCGGAGAATGTAGAATTTGGTGCGCTGTTTGTTGACCAAATGGCTGCATTTTTTGCCGAAGGATCTGCAGGGCTCGCACCCCTTTGGCTTCTGAAAGCTTTCGGTTTCGCCCATTAAAAGAAGAAAAGGGGAAGGGGAGCAGTAATTATAGAAAAGGGTAGAGGCAAGGTCTCTTATTTATAGAAAGAGAGGGATAAGGCTAGCTATGAGCAGGCTACTGTTGGACTAGACCGTGGCCTCAACTTGCTCTGGCAATATCTACCGAAACAACGTGTTTTTTTGGTGGAAAATCGGGTGGTCCTATTGCTCCATTGGTGGCTATTTTTGAAATGACGTTTTACGGTGTTCATTTCCATTTTCACGTTGATTTCCGTTTCCATTTTCGTGGACAAATTATTTGATTTGTTAATGGAAGTGGTCAATTTTTTCTTAAGGGCATAATGGTTTCTTTTGACCTTTTTATGTTAGCAGTGAGTAAAGTTCATATACCTCTTACATCTGGTTTTAAACTTCATATACCATTATATTAGTAATAATGAAATTTATGTACCATTGCTGATTTTAAGTCTAATTGTTATATATAACATATTAAAACAATGACAATATTATATTATAAGCTCCAATGGATGTTTTCATGGAATAAATAATGGAGCAGACAAATTTGTGTATCTTGTTGTAATATCAAATTTAATCTCTATTAGTAATATCAAATTTGTGGATCTTGTTGTAAGTAGCCTAAATTTAATTTTTTTTTTTGGTAACTCAATTAACATTGTAATTTAAAAGTTTGAGAACATCTTTTCACCAAATGCGCAACGAATATATTAGTACACATGAAAAGATGACATGTCTTAATTGTACCTAAAAACCCAATAATTACACAAACAGATGGAATAAAAAAAATTGGAGAGGGAAAGATCATATATTATGGGGAAAGTGTGAGTGGTGCAGCATATGATACACAAAGCATGGACCAATGTCTCGCTCTTTTACCTCTCTTCTATTATATAATTCCCCCACTTGGACCCATCTCTTTTAATATTCATACTTTTACCTTATTCTTAAATTATTTTCCTTTTATTTTCTTGGATCACAAATTATTTCCATTGAGTTACTTTCATGGTCACACATATTTAAATTAAAATTAGCAAAATACAGATCAAATTTTCGAAATCAACATTGTTCACGCAACGCGAATAGCCAGATTGATGAAACAAGTTGTGCATAGTATGATACACATTTATGGATAGTGTATATATATCATGTTTTGTGACCATGTAAAACTTCTGAATTAGCATAGCTTTACGAAGTGAAATAAGGAACATGCAATTGAGGCTTAATTTGGGTGATGTGTTTCTGTATACATGTACATGTTTTGCATTGCATTGAGCTATTTGTCGGACAAATTACTTGTCAATCAAACATAGCTTTCCTTTTACAGCCAATCAAAACAAAAAAAAAATACTTATGGTAGAGGTTAGTGGAAATTAAATAATTGAGTAAACTAGCTTGTCATCAATCACTCAATCATTAAACATAATTATTGTTATTACATTTCTCTTTCACATCTTCAATCATAGGTTTTGGACTTGAATTCTTCCTTAATTAATCTCAACATCCCCCATATACTTTTACATTAGATACACCACAATGTTTACTTTAAATTTTTTAAACAGTTATATTATTTGAACGCTGATTTAATTGTTATAGTTTGTTGGTATTAATAAGTTTTTATCATTTAAAATATCTTAAACAATCATGACCAAATACTTAAAAATATTGTTGCTTTGAAAAGAAAAGAAACAAATTAAATAAATTTCAAGAATATTTTATCGGCACCTATTGTAGCTCACCGTTTTCACAAAAAGCTTCCCTTGCCACTTATGATAATGTTTTAGATTTTTTGCGAGAAAAATTATCATCTAATGTAAATTATTTAACCAAACTGCCGAAATAAAAGCATAAACATCATATGAGCTCCAAAAACCAAGTTAAGACAAATTTATCAAGATTTATATAATATTATTTCATATCATTTTAGTCTAACTTCACATACTAGACCTCTAAAGTTTTTTTTGACAGACTTCACAATTTACAAATTTGGTAAAATATATCCCTTAATTCTAAAAACAGGTTTTATTTTGTGTAATATGTGGTGGGTATACCTTAATCGAGCTAGTGTTAGTTTCTTTTTAAGCATTGCAAGTGTTAGGTTAGCTTAGGTTTCAGGACATTCAAAAATATATATTAGGAAAAAGTAAAAAGCGTTTATTATTTATTTATGTTTTACTGAATTATTTATTTAAGTGTACAATTAAATCCAATATCTAAAAGATAAATCAGAAAGTTTGGGAATGGGACCGGCCATGTGCAATAGGCAGCAATTTTAGTTTAAGAGTCATTTTGGGAATGGGTCGTCATCTTCATTTCCAACTTATAAGTAATTTGCCGGAATTTCTAACCTCATTTTAATAAAGCTACAATAGGATAACTCATGTTGTTTAGATTCGATAATTTTCGAATAATTAGTAAAACCTGAAAGATGTTGGGTTTCGAACCCAAAACATTCCACCAACACATTGGAATGTGTATCATCTGATCAAAGCCTAATTGATTCGATAATTTTCAGGTGAAATTGACTCTTCAAAGTCTAAATTGAGAGTAAATTGATATGCACTATAGCTATACCGACTAATTTACCTCGAGTTATTTCTTTACTTTCATTCCATAGCTTTTCGAAATAAGGCTTGACTATTATTTTATCCTCTATCTAGTTTTTAAGTAAAATTTTTGTATCACCGGCTTTAGTTTTACTCCTATCTTTGTAGCCTGATTTTGTTCAATTTAACTTGTATCTCAGCTTACCAAACGAACAAACATATCGTACGTCATTAACTTAAGAATTATATCAATCGAGTACAACTCAATTAATACACTTTTTAAAATGAAAATGAGAGGTTATGAATTTGAAATTCAAACTATTCTAAAAAAATTTTACCGGAAAAATATGTGAAAAGTACAGTCACCCAAAGACATAAAGATAAGTCTATCTCTTTTCAAGTTGCAGAGTTTGGTCAATAATGTTTGATTCGCCCTTCTCACATTCTTGAGTTACTGTTTTTATTGCTATCATTTTCATAAAATTTTAAAAACTGTTTTTTCTGTTATTTTGAATTTAGTAAATTTTCAATATTCTATTTAGCAAGTTCTAATTTTTACGTTCAAGCTGAGATGTTTAAAAATGCACACCTTAAAAGAAAGTTATTGCAAATTGTTTAAAACTGAACACAAAATTAAGTTGATAAATTGAAATTCTATTGAGAATGATCGAAATGATACTGTAACTTTAATTCGTCGAACTCGATTCGGACTGAGTTTGAATAGTTGTTCAAAAATCAAGCATTGCCTCAGTTTTGTAGCCTCTTTTATTGGACCTGTATTTCACCTCCATTTCCAGTTACCCTTTCCTATGTACAATACTACTATATCGGTTTACACAGCCATTTTATGTGTTTTTCTTACATTTATTTAAAAACTATTTCCAGATGTTTGAAAACTAGTTTATTTCCACCTGTTGGGCTTGGGTTAGCTTTTTCGAGTTAACCAAAATGGATCCGAGCCCAATACCAGAAAGAGAAACATTGTTCCATTTTCTTCCATCTGCAAATGAAATAATTAAATTAGACAAATATACCCCAAATTATATAAATTCTTTCCTATTGAATTTTATTCTGAATAAGTTCAATTTAGACATACTGTACTTAGTTTGTTTCATCATGTTATAGGTTATATTGTTTCATATTTAATTCATTTGAATAATGTCGATTAAAGTATGTTAAATTTTGTTCTGAACAAGCAAACATTTTTCGCTTTTTTTAAGGGTGGTTAATACTAGACTCAAGCCTAATAGTTATGAGTTGGAATAGTTAATTTTGGCCTAGCTTCGGTTAATGTTATTTTGGCTGAATTTTTTTATTAAACTAATTATTTATGGTTCTTATAATAACCTTAGATATGTTAAAATCACAAAAGGTGAGCATAAGTTATGCCTTTATTGTTTTTTCTTTTGCAAATTAGTTTCATATATATTCCAAGTACGATTTCACTTGAATGAAAAATTACATTCTATGAAAAAAAAATTGGGTGGAAAAGTCAATTAATGTTTGATTCAACCAAAAGACATACCAGTACAAATTTAGGAAAAAGAATATCAATTTGGTTCCTAAAGTGGTAGACTCATTTAACGAAATTGAAATAGATGAATAAATTAACTCATTATACCAAATAAAGTGACTGAATTACATAGATTCCACTGAAAACTTGTTGGCTCATGCAATCCTAATTTGAACCTCTAATGACTGATTAAAAACACATGAAATGAATGTTTGACATGAATTTATGTTTATCAGGTTCCAAGCATGAGTTTTCCATATAAATTAAACCCCTAAAGTTCACAAACTAATCAATTGCATCCTCATCAATTGAATTTTAAAATGGTGCGTTTGAATATCAAGTTCCACGAAAGTACCAATCTATCTCCATTATTCACATATCATACCGAAATTTCACCTGAAGCAAAAATTTACTCTTTGAGAAAAATGATCCAAAGCGTCTATCCCGTTTGCGAAATTTCAAGACAACTCCTCCAATATAATGGGAACTATTTAGAAGATGATTGTACTATTGGGTCTTATGGGTTTCAAGATGATGACATTATTCATCTTAATCTTATACCCGTTGGAGTTCGCCATCAATCCGAAGTTTTTCAGGCCCGAATTCTTGGCATGAATACTTTTGTTTTGGACTTGCAAGGAACAATGACGGTTTCTCACGTGAAATCGTTAATTGCTGCAAAATGGGGAATTTCGAGTGCTGGTATGAAATTAATCCACATGAATGATCGAAGGAATATACGTCAAGATATGAATGATGGCTGTGTTCTTCATCAGTATAAAATTGATGGAGATTCGGTCATTTTAGTTGATGGGCAATATAAACGGTGGTAATAGATGTGTTAGTTTTATCGTATTACTGCTACAGGTATTGTTTTGTCTAACATATAATATGTCACTTAAAAAAAGTTAGCAGCAGTGTTAAATGAGTTGTGTTTCTCTTTAAGTTGTCTTTGTTGAACTTTGATTTATAGTATTATAAATGAGTTGTGTCGTATTATCGCTAAATATGGAATTTAGATTTCTAGGATTTTACTTAAATTATTGTTTCAGTATTGATGAAACTTTATATAATAAGCTACCTTTACTTTACATTCGTTTCTGATTTTTCTGTTTAAGTGTTAGATTTGGAGGAACCCACCTCAAGTATAAAATAGAAATGAAATTTTATTGGCTCAACTTTTAGTATTGTAACTTGCAAAAAAGAACTTGATATCTCTTCTGAAAATAAGTTAAACATTAACTGTTTAACAACTATTTCTAACTAACTAACCGAGTGTCAACCAATGAATAAACTCTAGCATGTCCTTGAAATTGAAATTCATGGTGAAGGAACAATGTAACTGAACATGAAAGTAAATCCAATTTATTTAAATCATCTTACTCGAGTATTTTGTCGAACACTCGTGAGCAATATCAACATCTCAATCATGGAACTCTAAATATTTAATCCAGCTATCCTTTTCAAAAATAACAAAAAAAATTAACAGCGTCATTACCATTGAATAACATTTATATAGTCCTTTGATAACTATCATCTAGCTAACACCTTTAGACTTATCGCTACCTTTAAAGCAAAATCCGAGTCGAACCTCCAAAAGACAAGTTCGTTCTCTAAATTTAAACTTAGCATCACAAAGGGCTACTAATAAAAGTTTCTTGAACCACTTAATTTATATAGAGGAATCAAATTAGATCCATACATAGTTTACTAATGCCGCTCATTTATAAAGGTGGAAATAGTGTAGGAACGAAATTCACATGCTAAAGTAACCCATATCTTATATAGGTTTTCACTCAAATATGCTGCTTTTGAGCATTTACTTCACCTAATAACATAAACACCAACACTAGCAACCGTTGCGATGGCTGCTCTTGACACTAAGAAATCACAAGGTGAGTCAAGAGATGAATTCGTAACTTAATAAGCTGTGTTGAATGGAAGAAGGAGACTTGAAAGATGGAAGCTAATAAGTTCGCGTTTCACTCATAAAAAAGGAAGAGGCAGCAAAAGCTTGGGAAAAAGGTGACTCCAGGGTGATTGAGGACACAATCAATTCATCAGCAGCAAATTGTTGAAACGTCTTCACAAATTCAAATTGGGATGCCTCAGGACCCTAACTCCCTTGATGGGGCTGCTCTTATGCCATATAACCAACAACGAGATTTGGAGGAGAGGAACAAAAACGTTACAACATCGAATACCTTTCAAACCTTGAATGATGTGCTTGTTCAAGCAACTCAAATAGATGAAGGAGAGAATTTGGATGCGCAAATACAAGTCTCTCAATTTCAGTCCACGCCAACTCAACCAATACTTCTAGAGGATTCTTGTTCACACGCAACTTCACATGCAACGACCGTGACATCTCGAAACGTTCGGTTAAATCGAGCCATGCATTGCATGACCCCAATTATGATTCAATTGGGAATTATGATTTTCCTTGTGAGACAGTTAAGTAGAAAAACGTTACTTTGACAAGGAGGGTCTCAAAACGTTCACATCAAATCCCTAATAGGTATTCTCCTTGAGTGTGTGAGGTTGTGTATATAACCTCCACATGCTAGATTAGAGTTTAGTTTGGCTTTTGTTGGTGCTTTTTCCAAGCATTTGACCATTTTGGTTTGCGTTTTCCTATGTTTCTTTTACATGTTATCTTTTTCTTTTTCATTTTTAATAATATTCGAGGCTGGGTTTTCGGCCTCAAATTTTAAATAAAAAAACTACGTATGGATTAAAGATTTCAAGAGAGATAGTAAACAAATAAGTATTAGGCATTTCACTCATACCGTATCAATGTAAAGAGCGGTCTATACAAAACAAATTATAAGCATTCATGCAAAAAAAGGCCACTCCAAAAGTTATAGTTGATTTTTCCACTCATTTATACAAAACTATATCCATGCTAAAATACCTCGGTTTGAACTTGAAGTCATGATATGACTTTCAAATATATTAGAAATCTGTTACAAATATGCAAGACACTTGTTATAAATGTTTTGATTTAAAGTTCTTGTAGTTTTATTGACTTCTAATAGATACCTAATACATTTCTATAAGTTTGATTATTCTAATTTCCTAAGTCTTATACTATTAGATATCTGTTAGGCATCTATTAGAACGAATATGCCCTTTTGATATCTAATCAATTCCCAACAATTTGAGAAAACCGGATAACACATATCAATATGGATCTTTTTTTTAAGATAAAAATAAAGTATTTTTTTAGAGAAAAATGGTAAGAAAAAGTAGATGGATTTGGAGATAAATAAGGTGATTTTTTTCATCAAACTAATGATTTATAATCTCCATTTTGAGCGGGAACATGTTAGTTTTGTTTTGCAATCACGAATAAGGTAAATAATTCAAGAAAATACAAATTGATTTCATATAAACATGCTTTTTGGAATGAGAATTATGATTTACAAACGATGATCGGGTGCAAATTATACGGAAAATACTTAACAAAATTGAAGTGACTAATGCTTGATATGCCACGACAAACCTTGGAGAGATATCCTGATTGATTATACATATAACGAGATTGAATTAGATAAACTATTTTGACTCATTATAAGGAAAAAAATCAATTGATCACGTGGCAAACATAGATTGGAGGATATTAAAGGCGAGAAGGAGTTGAGACAACAGATTTTTTTTCATTGCATGCACCAAATCATACAAATTCTACCCAATTATGTTGGTTCATGCAGTCCTAATTTGAACCTCCACATGACTAATTTAAAGTACAGTCAATGAATAACTAACAAATTACTCTTCACATGAATCTCTTATCATCTTCCAAGCATGATTTTTCCATATAAAATCAAACTCTAATCCCATTAATCAACTGCATTGATCACTACTTTTATTTTGGCATATACTTAGACAAAATGGTGCATTTGAAGATCAATGTGCGAGAGAGTCCCTCATTACCTCCATCAACACTTCATCTTGAAGTTACACCTCAATCCACCATTTTCCATTTGAAACAAAGAATCCAAACCGAGTATCCCGTTTTCGATACCTCAAGGCAAATCCTCCAATACAATGGCAACACTTTAGACGATTTTCGTGTCATCGAGTCTTATGGGTTTGAAGATAATGATGTTATTGATGTTAGGCTTTCACTCTTTTCAACTCGCCTCCCTTCTGATGTTTTTCGGGTCCAAATTCTCGGTGCAAAAGACTTTGTATTGCAAGTGCAAGGGACAATGCAAGTTAAACACGTGAAATTCTTAATTTCCGAGGAATGGGGAGCTTCAAGTTACGATATGAAGTTGGTCCATGTAAATGAACGTAGGGGTATAAGACAAGAGATGAGTGATGAGAATGTTCTTCATCAATATCGAATCGATAGAGATTCTGCCATTGAAGCTTCTCTGGTTGAGAAAGAAGAGGTTCCTCTTCGCCATCCTTCAGAAATTTTCACGGTCCAAATCCTCGGCATTGAAGACTTCATTTTGGAAGTTCAAGGAACAATGCGGGTTGAACATGTGAAATATTTAATTTCTGAGGAGTGTCGAGTTTCGAAAAATGGTATGAAACTTTTCCATGTTAATGAAAGTAAGGGTATACATGAAGAAATGGATGACGACGATATTGTTCATCAATATAACATTGATAGAGATTCTGCCATTGAAGTAACTTGTTCGGAAGTGAATCGAGATTGAAGATGTTAGTTTTATCTTGTTATTATGGTAGTTTGGAGTCTAATATATGGTGTATTACTTTAAAAAGAAAAACAGTAGTAGTGTTATTAAGTTGTGTTGGGTTGAATTTATAAGTTGTCTTTATTCCGTTGGTAACTTCAGTTAATTAATAGTAATTATTAAAAAAAAAAAACTTCAGTTAATAGTATATTAATGAGGTTCGTTACCTAAGATTTTACTGTTTCAATATTGCTATGAAGTTTTTGAACCTCAAGATGCTAACTTGATTTTATACTAAAGTGTTATCAGTTTATTACTCAATTCATTCATTTTATCTACTAGTTTGCCTTTATATTCATGTATTATAGTTAAATTGGCTCTATATTCGAAGATCAGTTTACTGTTAAATTGGCTAGTATTGAGATGAGAAACGGTAGTAGTGTTATTAAGTTGTGTTGGGCTGAATATATAAGGACTTTTAACATAATTTTTAAGTGAATCTTACAATTTCCCTTGTATTTATTCCATTGGTAGTAGTATATTAATGAATTTAGTTACCTAAGTTTTTACTGTTTTAAGGTAAATGCATTTAGACTTCCTTGAACTAGTCTATTTTTTTGTCCGACTCCCTTGAATTTTTAGGAGTTTCTCTCGCTCCCCTGAACTTTTTAAAAGTTTCTCTAGTCCCCTTTAAAAACTTTCAAGAGTTTCTCTCACCACCTTAGATGCCACGTGTCGACTTCTGACTGGTTTGACTTTTCAAACATGTCATCCAATCAAAAGTTGACACGTGGCACTTAGAGGGGTTGAGAGAAACTTTTGAAATTTTTTAAAGAGGGCGAGAGAAACTTTTAAAAAGTTCGGGGGACGAAACAAACTTTTAAAAGTTTAGGGGACCGGACAAAAAAATGGACAAGTTCAGGAGTTCCCAATACATTAAACCTGTTTTAATATTGATACGATTTTATACTAAAGTGTTTAAGTTATTGATTTATGACTCAATTCATTCGTTTTTTCTGCTAGTGTATTATGGTTAAATTGCTCCTATATATATCTTTATATATCCTTTTTTTGAACTCTCTAGTCATCACCATCTAACTTATGTTTAATGAGTTTAACTAATATTCTCAATATATTACTAGTTTTACTAATTTTAAAGGTGGAAATAGTTGGACAAAATCCAAGGGTTAAAATAAGGAATCTAAAAATTAATTAAATCATTTCAGTGCCAGTGAGACACACCATGGTAGTATTCAATTAGGAATTCCACGAAAGAAGTTCTACTAGGAAGAAAAACATTTCGGGCTCCTTTTTATTTTTTGTTTTAGCATTTTCACCAAAATCAATTAAAAAATTAGTATGATATTAAAGTCACTGAAAAACCCTTTACATGTTATACCAAAAGTCTCTCTTCTTTATAAAAACTTCTTATTCCGCTAATACATAATGTCTTTCTTTATAAATACAAGATAAATTTAGAAGTAAATGAAAATTGGAAAATAACTTATTCCAAGCATGAGTTATTCACATAGTTCGTGTGTGTCTTTTCCAAAATACAAAACAATTATGTAAATGATTAATGAGAATATTGTTTTTTATTGCAAAAGTACATATTTTAAGCATAATTTTCTCTTGAGCGAGAATATAAATTCTAAATGAAATTCGGGTGTGTAAAGTGAGTGAATTATTATTCATGAACTAAAATGATTGATGTTTGATATGCCATTCGAATTAAGGAAAATATAGTTGTTGGATCAGCTTCGCTGATGAAAGCAGCTCACTGAGGAAGGAGCACGCTGATGGACATTGGTGAAGACAACTCACTGACGAGGGAGCTTGTTGATGGACCTGGTGAAGGTAGCTCGCTGATGGATATGTTCGCTGGTGAAGGCAACTTGCTGAAAGAGTTTGCTGATGGACACGCTCGCTGATGGATTTCGCTCTGACAATCACTAAGTGTGAACGTGCGCCGTAACATTAATGAAAATGAAACGCGTTCACTCGGTTTTATAACCAAGTTAGGCTTTTATTAGCCTGAATGTTGGAGTCGCCACTTAATTTTATTTTTTACGGGTCAATTAAGAAAACCCTAAAATGTTTAACCAGAGTTGGGTTCGGGGAATATGTCATGATTTTATTGGACTAATTTTAAT
>CAOJBJ011915426.1:0-19057 GCA_948291685.1 Euphorbia celastroides | reverse complement strand
ATGATATCCGCAGAAATTCTCTCTATCTGCCGGCGACGGTGGGGCGTATGGTTTAAGACTTCGGAGGATCCCAGTTCTTCTCAATTTAGCAAAGATCTGGGCAAAACTTTCTGTCCATGGTGATATAGATGATTGAGGCTTTTTGAGCAGTCAGCACCTCTTAGTTCTACATCAACCGGCAAGAAACAAAAGGTTTCTGCACCTGAAACCGAGGAGTTGACGCCAAGCTGTTCTGATGGGTTCAGGATGGAAACCTCTACCAACTCTGGCTCTCCCATTGAATCTCGAACAACTTCACTGTTGGGGAACTCGGTAGAGCACATTTAAGATAGTACATTAACTAAATGCTCACCATTTGATACGAGGGAAAATCTTCAATTGAATGCATCTAACAGTCCGAACAAAGGAAGGACTTCTGTAAGTCCACTCGACCTCTAGCAATCTTTCTTTCAGTGATCTATTGCTTTTCACAATGATATTGCATGCGAACGTTACAACTACAACTCGGCCCTACACTGCACACTCTTACCTGTTGTCCATATACCTATAGAAAGCGCTCCAGGATAGCATTGTTCGATGAAAGTTATAAACTGTCTTTGAACTAAGAAAGAATTACCATAAAGCAACATTTATTTGATTTGATTTAGCAGAAAAACGTCTAGAATACTGAGGCAGAGTGTTTTGGTTCAGGTATCACCAAGCAGAACACAATGTGAGGAACGATCAGTTCATGTTCCCAATACGGTATCAAGGGGCACTAAGGCACAAGGGAGGCTGGCTCGCCCCGTGGTGAGGCGTAAGTGGAGGAAGCGGCCCAAGGTATTCAATGGATCCGTAATAGGAATCAGACTGGGAATATTCTATATTTTATGACTAACTCCCAGTCTCCCACAA
This sequence comes from Euphorbia celastroides, assembly GCA_948291685.1. NCBI lineage: Eukaryota > Viridiplantae > Streptophyta > Magnoliopsida > Malpighiales > Euphorbiaceae > Euphorbia > Euphorbia celastroides. The sequence continues at coordinate 18,163 of CAOJBJ011915426.1, read as the reverse complement.
TTATTGTTATTTCTTAATTCCCTCAAATTACTCCTGTGACAAGATCTAGCCTTTGTAGGAATTGGATAAAGGAGTGTCCTACATTTACTCCAACTAATTTGTGACAATAAAGATTTGCTTCCATAATTACTCCTTTTATTCCCTAATTACCCCTCTTGTGTTACAAAATCTAACCTTAATAGTAACTGAATTATTAACGTTGCATAGAAATTTACTTAGGATTAATCTAGCCTCGGTTATGGCCTTAATAGTAGGAAATGAGTCACTCAATTGCCATATCTAGATTCTAGAAAGCAAACCTCAGCGAGTTCTTCATCTCTGATGAATTTTCATAATTACTCCTTTTATTTCCAAATTCAATTTGACGATAATAGCCATTATTTTCAAATTTGTCGTCCATTAAGTTGATCCAGTCTTCTTTTCTTCTCTTTATTTACATGGGAATGCGGCTTTGTTTCAGGCGTTACCTTACAACTTACAGCGTGAAGAACAATCAGCACAAATTCCAAATGAGGGTTCAATCAATGCAGACAATCCAGGTGAAGATAGTCCATTGCAGGATGTTTCCTCAAAATTGAAACCGCCAGCACCTGAAATTGAAAAGACTCTTCCGAATTGTTCCATAAAGGATCACTCTGTCCCTTTATCTCCCAACATAAATCTACACGCCAGTGGAAATCCACAGTTGGGAGGGCCTATTAGTCCGATCAAGGGGCAAAATTCTGTAAGTCCACCCACACACCTCAAGCAATCATTCTTAAATGATTTGCTACTTGTAAACCAGTGTTCAATGTTTTATTTACAAAGTATCTATTGCGTCCATAATGAAATTTGGCATTGTTAAAAGTATCTGTTAAATTCGAATGACATGATACATATAAGGTTGCTTTTCTTGTGAATGCAGTTTCCAAACCAACCAGATGCCGGAGTTGAAAATGGAATGACTGAGTCATTAGAGAAGAGGGAAACAGAACTGAATGCTCAATTGACAAATGAACAGCCTGCTGACATCATCAATGAAGAATGTGTTGAAAATGGTTTCGAATCCTCTGCAGCAAATGCTCAATCAGAGAGTGAATTACAGAGGAATGAAGATTTGCCTTTCAGAAAAAGTTCGTACCTTTGGGAGCACGTTGATTCCCTTGAAGTCTTCAAAGTCCTACCACAAATGCCGCATTTTAGTCCTTTGTTGGATTGCAACGACGAGACTCGTGAAGGATTAGCTATAGGACATATGTGGACCTGTATTTCTATGGTGGAGAAGGTATCCAAGTTGAAAATTGATGATCCAAAAAGTCTTTTTGAGAGCTATTTGGAAGCTCTTGATATTCTCGGATTGATTGGATTTGATGTTAAGACAGTGGCAGATCGTGCTAAAGAGTTGCTGTCTCTCAAAACAAACCATGAACAGGTCGATGATCAGTCGAAAAAACTTTGTTGCAAGATTGCACAAAGCGATGATAGAAAAGTAAAGTTGGAACAAGAAATTAGTGAAATTGACCAGAAGATGAGGGCGCTGGAGGAGCAACGAGCAATAAAAGAGTCCGAAAAGGCGAAAGAATATTCTGCAAGTGAATCTCTGCAACGCAATGTCTCAAATTTGAAAGATAACATGCTTGCTTTGGAGCATAAGTTTAAGGTTATAGTGGGTGCCCCTTGGTAAATAGATGTTTGGAGTGTTTTCAACTGTATCCTTGTTGAGTTGAGATAAAATATTTGACTTAAATGTATATTTTGGAACAAGTTGAAGTATCTCAGCTGTCGGGGTTACTTGGTTATGTAAATAGAGGTTGGAGGTGAAATATTGGCTTTAATCCTATTATTTTATCAAAATTAAGGGTTTGATTGAATCACAACCAGAATGATTGTTGTCAAATGTAGAATTGAAATGTAATCATCCAGGTTTTTCAATATTGCAATATGTTTATCTTGAACATAACAACTGTCTTGTTGGTTGCGGTAACTGCTAACAAAGAAATGCCAGTAAGCTCGACTTTTGTAAGTTATTTGCTGACATGGCCAATTTAGAGTAATCAATTTTTGAATTTTAATCGTAGAATTGTTAAATGCTGATGCTTAGTACATAAAATTGAATTATTATTGAAATTTAATCTCATTCACGACTCCAACAAAAGCATGTCAGCGTCATGCCAACTTAACAGGACTTCAGATACTCGAACACAAGTATCAATACCAGCTCAAACAAGTCAATAGTATAACATGTACAGACTTAACACGTACCATCTTTCTCATGAAAATAGAACTACTGCAACTCTCTTAACCATTTCTGGTTTGGCGATAAGCACATCAAATAAATTTCACAAAGTACAGACTCATTTTAGCAGCGAAAAATTGAGCCACAGAAAGATGACACTTTTTAGCACAGGCTCAACTGTGAAGCTGAGCAGAGAAGAAGGATCAAAGGGAGCTTGGCATGTAGCAAGAATTCTTGAATCAAATTACCCGACAAAAGGGAAATTCTTGATCCAGTACCAGGCCTTAGTTTCTGACAAGACCCAAAAGTAGTTGCAGATACCATTTTGATTCCAGTGTTAACTCTAGCTTGTATTCTTTCATGTTTCGCGATGTCGTGGCTGTTTTTTTCTGTTTTGACCAGATATTGACATCTTTCAGGTGGGCTCGAAGGAACTGCTGAAACAATTTACCCATGTTCGGTGAAAAATGTACAAGCAGATAAAGAGGAGCAAGAGCTGCCTTTTATGAAAACCTCATCATTGTGGAAGCACATTGATTCTTTAGACATTTTCAGATTCCTACCTCAAAGCCCACATTTTACTTGTTTCCTTGAACACGGTGAGTCAAAACGTGAGGGATTAGCTATTGCACACATGCTGACTTTCGCCAGTTTGGTGGAGATGACATCGAAGTTGCAAGTTGACAAGTCTAGCAATGTTTTTGATGGCTTTCTAGAAGTTCTTTCTGATCTTGAAACCACTGGATTTGATGCGAATGCACTGGTAAATCCTGTTAGCAACTTGTTGTCAGAGGAAAGAACAGCTCAAAAGCTAGTCAGAGTGAGTTTACAGTGAGATTGCAGTATTTGGCGGCAAGAAAGCAATGGCTGAAGAAAAATCAATTCCATTGACAAGATGGTAAGCGAGTTAAAAGCAAAATGAGAAGTAAAATCATCGACAAAGGCAATGATGGATTTTGAAAGCAATCTGCTACAAATGGATGCGAATAGAATCAGTGACGACCGCTCGAATGTGAAGCTTGATTATATGCCAGAAACATGATCGGAGAAGACATGTTTTGAGGGGAAGTATTTTCGCTGAATGAAATTTTCAAGTTTGTATGTATAGTTTAAAGCTACATGTGTTTGCCTTAGTCTTTGATCATATATACGCTGTCATCAGCGCACACTAGAAAGTCTGAGCTTGTCTATAAAATTTAATAATTTATGCACTTGATTTATCTGAGATCAAGCTTACCTCTGCTTGATGCTTTCCGAATATTTTGTTGAAAGATATTGGAAAAATGGGTAAGTCAGTTGAAGAATCCCTATGGTTGGGGAAGTAATGCAAGTTACACTTTTGTTCATTTATGTAAATTGAGACAAGAAGCCAAATATTGCCTTTAATACTATTTTATCGGAAGGCTGATTGAAATAATTTTTGTTGAGTGTAGAAGCGAAACCTAATCATCCCGATTTTCAATTGCTAAACTTGTATGAAATATAGGAACTATTTATTTTTAAAAAATTGCATGATGGTGTTCACATTGAGAAAGATTTATCCCAACTCTATATGTAACTTGAACGTAAAACTTTTACCAGTCACAAATTCAATTTAAACTATTTGTTACAAAACATACCATTCAATAAAATTTAGGTTAAACTTAAAAAACATACCTTATAGTTTCACACTTTTACAAAAACATCCCTGAAATTTATTTTTTTACAAAAACATGTCTTATACTTTCAAATTAACAACCCATTAAATATCACAAAAGACTTAGCACGGTGCCAAAGTCCTTTTTAATCCTGTTCTTCTAAAGTCAAATAATTTTTATATTGTTACACGAAAAAAGAGTCGACAGCCCTGAAACGAAAACAGAAAAAATGGCAGAAATCGTCCGTCAAAGGAGCTACAGTACAGACGAAAAAGCAATTGCCAGCCCCATTTCCCTCTCCACAACGCCATTGATTCATCAATGGGAAGAATCCCGCGCCGAAATCCCATTTCCATGGCGATACATTTGAGGTATTTACTTATGAAAACCCGCCTGAACAGTTTGATTTTGGCCCTCAACATTTGAGGTTTCACTTCGATTGGGTTTTCGGGAAATGGATTCGTCCCCCAAGACAGAAGGTGATTTTCCTAGACTGTATTTACTTATGAAGATTTGGTCTTGTTGGAATTTGTTTAGATTATTGTGAAATCAACATCTCTTGCTCTGTTTTCCTTTCATTTGGTTTCATTCACATGCTTTGAAGCTTTTTTCAATTGCTACAAGTGTTCATTGAGTTGCTTAGTACAACTACATTTCGAAAATGAGAAATGGGTTTTGTTTCAGGGAATGCCAAACAAAGTACAGGGTGGAGAGCAGCCGGTACATGTTAATAACAGATCAAACCACTCTAATGTGGTTTTTGTCCTTGTGGCTTCAAGTGCCAGAAAGATGAATACTGAGTGGAGATATTCTGTTAAGTCGAGCAAGAATCTGTTAGAGCAGTCAACAAGGGGGAAGCTACAGAAGCCATGTCTTGAGAAAGAGAAGATACTTGTGAACAGCCCCAAGAAGTTGAGAAATGAACCCTATGTTAAATCGATTTCTGCTAAACAATATCGTGCAGCTTTTTTGTCAACAAAGTCAGCAAAACAAGGTTATTAAGTTATCACCTCATTAGTTTGTAATAATTGAACAAGAATTAGCTTTCTTTTTTGCTCCATGTAGGCGAACAACCTGATAATAGTGCAATCAAAATGGAGTTAGAAGATTATCCAAATAAAGAGGCTGTATTGTCTGTAGTTAAGAGCTTGGGACATGAAGGTATCGAACTTCAGAACTCAATTTTATGTTTTGGGAACTGTTCATTAGATTGAAGAATAGATCAGGCAATTTCACAATGTGCACTAGAACGTATATTGACTTATGATGTCAATTTCTTGCTTTAGTGACCAATCAAATTAATAGATAAATCTTATACCATTTGAACCTAATACTGAGTTTTTATTGTGGTGCTTCCCTTGTTGTTATTGGCGATTTATTACCTCATTGTGGATTCTTTGTAATATGGTGGCATAATATGAGTTCGCAATGATAGGATACAAAAGCATACTCATGATTGTGGATTCTTAAAAGATTATGATATATGTGGTTATCTATCAGGCGACCGAGATGGAAATTTTCAAAAATTCAGCCAATCCTGTGTTGTAGTGAAGGATCCAGATATACCTTTCACAAAGAGCTCGAATCTTTGGAAGTACATTGAATCTCAACAAGTTTTCCAGTGCCTGCCTCAAAATCCACACTTTGGACCTCTATTGGAATGCAGCGAGACGAATCGGGAAGCACTAGCCATCACTCATATGTTGAGCTTCGTGAATTTGGTGGAGAAGGTGCCAAATTTGCAAATCGAGAACCCTACAAGTGATTTTGAGAGCTGCTTGAAAGGTCTTGCTGATCTTGAAATGTTTGGTTTTGATGTTCAGCCAGTAGTCGATTGTGTTAATGAGTTGTTGTCACTCAAAACAAGGCAAGAACTGCTCGACATTTCATGGACTAATATTCATCAAAAGATTGCAGAATGCGATAGTAAGAAAGAAAAATTTGACGAAAAAATCAATGCAATTGACAAGATGATATGCGATTTAGAAGAGCAACGAGCACTAAAAGCGTCTTTGAGACTGAAGGAAGATTCGAACAGTGATTTCCTACAAAGCTGCGCCACAATTATCAAAGATAACACATTTGATTTGAAGCAGAAGTTTGAGAAAAAAGCAGCTGGCCTTGGTAGATACCCGTAGTCATAAAGTGTGTAAAATATTTTACAAGACAGTTTATTATAAGGGAGTAAATAAACAGATTCGATATATACGTCACAGGAATAGAAATATATGATGTTTTCTATAAACTGATTATTACAATTATCAAAATTTTGAACAATGAATTTACAGGTTACTGTTAGTTGTGTTAATACAAGTTTTTGTTAGGAATACTCCTCGGAGTGAAAATAGCTCCATCTCTGAAGACAACTGGTTTTTGGTGCTACATTGATCAGTTTGTTGTTCAGTTATAGCGATTGAATTTTTTCGATAAACTCGAGCGATCAAACTTGAAGCAACTCGGGGCCTAGCTGATGCCGAACATTGAGTAGTTTTATCTTCCATGGCCCTAAAATTTCTTCCATCATTGAATATTGTTCTTCATTCAAAAAATTCTACCCAAGAGCACTGGCCTTGATGTCGGGTTTTTTCCTTAAACTCAACAATTCATCTTCAGTTGGGGCAGAGCAAAAAACCAAAATACCGAACCGCACTGAGAATCCGAACCGGACCGAATTGAACCGAACAGTATCTAGATGGTTCGGTTTTCGGTTCTATTATTTTGTAACTTATAAGTTCAGTTCGGTTTTCTCTTTTAATGGTCAAGAACCGAATAAACTGAAAACCAAACCGAAATATTATACATGTTACGATTAACCCTCAAATCCTATTGTGTTGTGTTCTTTCTTTCTCGCGGAATTAGTGCTCAACAATGATTTGCTTCAAATTCAGTCCAGCCAATTTCACAACAAAAAGTCAGCCTCTTCAAAGCAAACAAATGCAAACTGGATTCAGAAAGGAATTTATTTCTACGTACACCAGCTTAGATGAATTTCTCATATACTATACACATGAAAGGAATCTATTTCTACGTACACCAGCTTGGAATTAAAAGCTTCAAAATGCACACCAAAAAATGATCTGTTTGATGCAATCCCACTTCACTATACACTTGAAAGATACTGATCTGCTCCAGGAATATTATAGGCCCATTAAAAACTTATTGCATTATGTTGCATTTATGCTTCTTTTTTCCCATTTGCAACCAAACATGAAAGAGAACTCAGTTTCTATAACTCGGAGGTTAGATGTCTAGACACAATACTGAAATCAAATAAATTATGTTAGGTTTCAAAAATACCAGGTAGGTGGACAATTAGCATCAGCTTTTTAGTGTCTTGTGGATGTATTTTATTGCAATGGTAACTGGATGACGAGTAAAATGGGTTATTTTTTTCATTTTGGTATGTGCACTTCGTTTTTCATATTGTATGATATGTCTTGTGCATTGATAATAATCAGGTTGGTATCCCTACTGACCGAGACCAATGCATACATCGTATTGGAAGGACAGGGCGTGAAGGCAAAGATGGGGAGGGGATATTATTGCTTTGCAAATTTTGTTCTAAAGTGGATAAAACCGAACCTAACCGAATTATTTCAGATCGGTTCAAACCGAACCGAATTTATCGGTTCTACTATTTTTACTATTTGGTTTTCGGTATAGGTCGGTTCGGTTCGGATTTCGCACCGAACCCGAATTTGCTCTCCCCTATCTTCAGTAATTGGGGTACGACAACTAAATTGTGGAATGTAGTTTCAGGAGTTGTAAGTAGAAGTAATAAATGACTCCTTTTTATGTACTAAGAATCGAATTCGAGAGGAATCAAAATCGAACTAGCTAAGTCCTAGCTTAAGCCTATTATAAATTTATTATTTCTATTATTTCTTGATTAAGCTCCCCGACCTTCAATATATACACAATAGGCATCATCTTCAACTTTCACCTCCTTCAAGCCCCTCATCACGTCTCAAGCAGTATGATATATTAGCATGCTTTTAGTAAACATCTTTGTAATCAATACAATACATGACAGTACATTGGCCATAAGATCTCTTTGATTGCTAGAAACAGATTTTCTAGTTTACTGTAAAAACATGACAGTAGAGACCGTGCACAAAAATCTGACTCCATTTTGAGACCTACGCTCTAAAACAAAGCCAATATCACTCTCCAATGGCTCAAAAACAAAAAAATTCCACCATTCTTCTAGAGGTCCTACCAAGGAGAACTAGCTTTCGCTTGGAACATTTCCTTCAATTCAACAACAAGCTGTTCTTTCTTTGTTTTGAAGGCCAACAGCTCGTTGATACGATCTACCACTGCCTTAACATCAAAGCCAACCATTTCAAGCATGTTGAGAGCTTCCAGATATCCTTCGAAAATACTTGTAGGATCCTCAATTTGCAACTTGGACACTTTCTCTACCAAAGAAGCAAAGGTCCAAAAATGACCCATTGCCATTCCTTCACGAGTGTTCGCATTGAAATTCTTTAGAGGAGAAAAATGCGGGTTCTGTGGCAGCTTTCTGAAAACTTCAAGAGAATCAATTTCCTTCCACAGGTGTGAACTCTTTCTGAAAGGCAAATCTTCGTTCTTCGCTATCTCGCTCTGTTCATCATTCGGATTCTCTTTGCCAACAGAAAACATCAGTTTTTCCTAAATAAAATTTGACGAATGAAAAACATAAGCTAAATATGTCAGGTTACCTGCAGCAAGAGCATTCAATTTTCTTGGCCTCTTCTTTGAGCACTTTGCCACTCCAGTAGTCTTTTGTCCAGATTTTTTATGATTAGGGATCTGCATTTATAGCCAAAGTAATTTATCACAAGCTCTTTCGAAGATCTAACACAATATAGTAACACTAACGTGTATTATAAGTTTGCTCAATACTAGGTCCAAGTACTCACGCAGAGTATAGCACTTTTTTTACAATAGCAAGTTCGTTATTAGATACTTTTCAGGTTAAATTTAAAAGCACAATTTCAGCTTCAGAGAGTTGGAAATCATTTGAAAATTGCCAGCAGACAAAATGCATCACACTAGAGCCAGAAAGAAAACATTCTGAAGATACCATGTTGATTACACGGTTAATGCAAACAATTGTCAGCATAGAGAAGGATTGAATACTTTTCGGGTTTTCTACTATAACTCAAGTGCCATATGGCAAACAAAACAACCTGACGAGTATACAAGAGCTTGGAAAAGTAAGTGGAAGTGCACCTCTGGGTTAGGAGGGCGAACCCACGTGGCATCATAGGTCCAAACCAAGTGAAACCTCATTTCTTTAGAGGTAAAAACCTTGTCTTTAAAATAAGGCGGGTTTTCAGAGAGTTCCACGGTATAACTGGTTTGACCCTCCAACGTATAAACTCCGCTTACAACTCCCTTCCACCACCCATTATAGAATAAGATGTCGACCACGTCATGTGGCTCATAGCTCTGATTTGCCGCTGGGGGCGGAGGGCGAGGCCTGATTAACGAAATGTGGACATACCTTAGCTTCTTTTCATAGCAGTTATTGCTATCTTTGCTCTGAACACGAAACTGGTCTTTTGATTCGGCACACTGTGTAATGATATCGCCTTCGTACCAAGCTCCCTCGATTTTCACCTCCACCATTGACCCTTGGCTTAAAAACCCAGTCTCTCTGCCGCTGTTCGCCATGGTTCTGGTTTTTCTATTTGCTACCATGCACTCAAACTTATAGAGGAGGCTTGCAGTTATTAGGGCAGTCCAAGAGCCGTCAGACTCTTCATCTCTATCTTTCCTCGTTTTTCTTTCTTTATAAATGCATAAAAAAATATATTTTACAGTTGGTACAATTTGACAAATGTCACCAAGCCTAGACACAAATCCCATGACCTGCAAGGCCCTTCCGAGCTTGAGATAAATGGAATTCGCTTGGACAAAGTTTTTGAAATTAAAGCGATGCCTGACCCGAGCCCACGTAGGCCTGATTAATGCATGAATTGGGCTTAGTTTTTGCATTAAAATCCAAGCCCAGCCCGTCCGATCCGATATGATGTAAAAATATGTTATATCAATTATATATTTAATATAGTTATTATAAAACTTTTTTTAAAAAAATTTAGATGTTAAATGATATTTAATTGTAAATATTTCATTTTGATTTGATATTTTTTCAGAAAAAAGTTATATGTGTAATAATTTTTAAAACATTAAATATTTGTGTTAAAATTATTTCTTAGACCTGCTTCTCAAAAATCAAATTATAATCAAATTAGGCATAAACAATGAGCAAAGAAAAACAATCCTATATTTTTTAAACGCATACAAGAATTGCTTTTTGCTTTTTTAGCTTTTGCTTATAAGCTAAAAAAAGCACACAAGAACAATCTTATAAACTAATTTACTTATAAACATCTTGTAAGTCACAAGCCAAAAACAAAAGGCAAATAAAAACACCGTGTTAAGTTTTGATGCTTGTGTTTCCGCATGGCATGTTCCTACCAAAAAGTCACACTAGAGAGACAGAATGCTCTGGGCACAGTAAGTAACAAATTGTTCTCTCAGGAAATTTTCTTTTGTTTTTTTCTTAAAAAAAAGTCTTGCATGTGGATATGGCTGTCTGCATTGGTGCGTTGTTTTATATTAAAATGCCACTATATCTCCATACTTTTCTTATTTGTGTTAGTTTTATGAAAACTTAATGTTATATTTTCAGCCATACAAGACAATTGTGAATTAGTTTATCTTTTGAAAACCGCACGGTATTAATAACACTTTCCCAGTTACTTTTCAAAAAATGTTCATTGCATGAGGATCCAAAAAAAGGGTATTAGTATGAGTTTGATACAAACGTAAAACAACTGAATAAATTCAGTACAAAAATGTGAAATCTAGTTATAATCAACATATAAGAGAGGTAAAATAGTACTAGTATAAGTAACATCAATTCCATCCGTTACATAATTGCAAATTCATTAAAACGAGGCTTGCAATTATGAGTATCTATAGTGGCGATTGATTATCCACTTGCACCTTTATAATGAAAAATAAACATGACAATTGAATTCATAAATATGTTAATTGAATAAAGCCATTTTGCCACGTACTTCAATAACTTTTAAGCTCCTCAAGAAACATTTCAACAACTGATTCACAATTGTCAATAACAGATCAAACCACTCTAATGTAGTTTTTGCCCTTGTGGCTTCAAGTGCCAGAAAGATGAATACTGAGTGGAGATCTTCTGTTAAGTGGAACAATAATCTGTTAGAGCTGTCAACAAGGGGAAGCTACAGAAGCCATGCCTTGGAAAAGAGAAGATACTTGCGAAAAGCTCCAAGAAGTTGAGAAATGAACCGTATGTTAAATCGATTTCTGGCAAGGTTTTCAGACCCCAAACCACTAGCCTCACCGGTTTGATGACCGGTCCGGGTCTGAAAACCATGATTTCTGCTAAACAATATCGTGCAGCTTTTTTGTCAATGAAGTCTGCAAATCAAGGTTCTAAGCTATCACCTCATTGATTTGTAATAATTGTATGAGAACTAATTAACCCTTTTTTTTTGCTCCATGTAATAGTGCAATAAAAATGGAGTTAGAAGATTATCCAAGTAAAGGCTGTATTGTCTGTAGTTACGAGCTTGGGACATGAAGGTATCGAACTTCACAACTTGATTATAATTTTAGGTTTTGGGAACTTTTCATTAGTCTAAAGAATAGATCAGAAAATTTCATATTGTGCACCAGAATGTATATTGACTTATGATGTCAATTTCTTGCTTTAGTGACAATCCTGGGTTTTTATTAATTGTGGTGCTTCCATTGTCGTCATTGTTGATTTATTACCTTATTGACCTAAAACATTTGTAATATGGTTGCATAACATAAGTTCTCAAATGACGGAATACGAAAGCATACTCATGATTGTGGATTCTTGAAGAATATTATATTGGACACTCGGTGTTTGGCTGATCTGATTAATTATATGTGGTTATTTATCAGATGACCAAAATGGAAAGTTACAAAGTTTCAACCAACCCTGTGTTCTAGTGAAGGATCAAAAGATACCTTTCACAAAGAGCTCGAATCTTTGGAAGTACATTGAATCTCAACAAGTATTCCAGTGCCTGCCACAAAATCCACACTTTCAACCTCTATTGGAATGCAGTGAGACGAGTCGTGAAGCATTAGCAATCACTCATATGTTGAGCTTTGTGAATTTGGTGGAGAAGGCGTCAAATTTCCAACTTGAGAATCCTAAAAACGATTTTGACAGCTGCTTGAAAGGTCTTTCTGATCTTGAAATGTTTGGTTTCAATGTTAAGCTGGTAGTTAATTGTGTTAAAGAGTTGCTGTCACTCAAAACAAGGCAAGAACTGCTCGACAATCGGTGGACTGATACACATGACAAGATTGCAGAATGCAATAGAGAAAAAGCAAATCTTGAAGAAGAAATCAATGCAATTGACAAGATGATATGTGAGTTAGAAGAGCAACGAGCACTTAAAATGTCTTTGAGACTGAAGGAAGATTCGAGCGGCACTTTCTTCCAAAATTGCACCTCAATTATCAAAGATAACATATTTGATGTGAAGCAAAAGTTTGAGAGTAAAGTTTCTGGCTTCCGTAGATACATGTAGTCATAAAAGTTGAAAATATATTAGAAGACAGTTAAGAGTAAATAATATTAGAGTGTATAAACAAAGCTGAGTTGCGACATGAATAGACACATATGATGTTTTCTGTGAGTCGATTACTACACTTGATGAGATTTTTGAACAATGTACTCAAAGGTTACTATTCTTATGTCGATACAAACTATTGTTTGGGTTTCTCCTTCAAATGCAAATAGCTCCATTTGCAAGGTTACTAGTTTTGGTGAATTTTTCGTTTACCAAGTTAATTGTAGTCCTCTTGATCAGTTTGTTGCTCAGCTGTTATATGTAGTGTTTGAAGTTTTCTTTCATATACTATGAATTTGAGTTTGGGGCAACTCAAGTAATCAGACTCGCAGAAACTGAAGGCCTTAATTGTGCCATAAATTAGTAAACATTGCGTGTTTTCATTTACACAAAACCAAGATCATTCTTTGATTGCCCAATCTTCACTCAAGATTGTAACTTGTAAGTAGAAGTAATTAATTATACTTTTTCATGTACTCAAGGAACTCGAGACAACTCAAGGAATCAAGATCGAGTCAATAAGCACCATCTACAACTTTCACCTCCATCGAGCCCCTCATCTCAGCTCAAGCAGCATGATATATTTGCATGCTTTTAATAGAGATCTTTGCAATCAACACAATACATGAGAGTACAGTGGCCGTATGATCTCTTCAATTGCTAGTTATTTCTGCATTCATAAATAAGATATAACATATAGACGCGAATTTTCTAGTTTACTTAAGAAACATGACATTAGAGATTAGTCTCTATGCTAATAAACTCGTGCACATAAAATCTGACTCCATTTTGAGACCTACGCTCTAAACACAAAAGCCAAAATCACTCTCCAATGGGCCAAAAACAACAAAATCTACCATTTTTCTTTGAGATTCTACCAAGGTGCACCAGCTTTCACTTTGAACATATCCTTTATAGAGGACAATTCAACAACAAGCTGTTCTTGCTTTGTTTTGAAGGCCAGCAGCTCGTTGATACGATCGACCACTGCCTTAACATCGAATCCAACAGTTTCAAGCACAACAAGAGCTTCCAAATATCTTTGAAAAAGGCTCCTTGGATCCTCAATTTTTAGCTTGGACACCTTCTCTACCAAAGAAGCAAAGTTCCACATATGACCCATTGCCATTCCTTCACGAGTATCTTCATTGCAATCCATCAAATGAGAAAAATGGGGGTTCTGTGGCATCATTCTGAAAACTTCTAGTGAATCGATTTCCTTCCACAAATGTGAACTCTTCGTGAAAGGCAAATCTTCGTTCCTTGCTATTTGAATCTGTGCTTTGGCATTTACTTTAGAGGATTGGCCAAAATTCTCTTTCTTAATGCCTTCAGTAGAATCATCATTTGTATTGTCTATGCAAAAAGCAAACATCATTTTACCCTAAAAAGAATTGACAAACGAAAAAAAAAGCATTAGCCAAATATATGAGCTTACCAGCAGCAAGAACCTGCTGGTTGGTTATGTGAGCATTTGATTCTCTCGGCCTCTTCTTTGAGGACTTTGCCAGTCTAGTCTTTAGTCCAGCTTCTTGTTCATTGAGGGTCTGCATTCACAACCAAAGTAATCAACCACAAGGTCCTTCAAGATACAAGGCATTATAGTAACAGTAATTCTATGTCTAAGCTTGCTTGATACGGTCCAGAAACAAATGCAATTAATATTTTTGATGATAGCAAAATCCTTACCAGAGGCAGAAGATAATTAACAGTTGAATTTTTACGTAAAATTCCCATTGAAGCTGAATGAGATTCTTCACGAGCTGAAGAGATGACACGATTTTCCTTTACCAAGTTGACTCCACAATTACTGCGGACAATTATCAGCTATTAAATACTTTTTAAGTCCTATACTATAACTTAAGTGTGTCATGAACCGATTAACATTGTCTATTTGCAGCATGACCTCTATAATTTTTGGCTGGTTGCTTCTGATCTATCAAATTGCAGTGAGAGAAGAGCTACCAAAAAGAGAAATTCATATTCTAACTAACCGTAACTAAAATTGATTAGTTCACGCTTGAAAAGGCCAGACACAATCAGACAAAAATCAAATAAATTAAGAATACAAAGTATCTTAATGAGTGCTGGGAGAAGCAAGTAAAAATGCACCTTTGGGTTAGGGGGGCGAACCCATTTGCTATCCTCATTTCTTGAGAGGTAAAAACCTTGTTTTCAAAATGAGGCACAGTATACCGGGGCTTATCCTTGAACACATGAACTGCTCTGACAACTCCCTTCGACCACCTCATAGCTCTCATCAGGCACAGGTGGCGGAGACCTGACGGACGAAATGTGGAAAGTCATTAGCTTCTTTTTCCTTTATCAAAGGTCAGTACCCGCAAATGGTCTTTTGATTCGGGACGCTGTGTAACTATATCCCAAACTCCCCCTATTCTCACCTCCACTGTTGACCCTTTGCTTAAAAACCCCATCTTTTTCTCCTTGTTGGCCATGGTTCCGGTTGGTCTTCTGCACTCCTTTACAGAGGAGGCTTGCAATTATGAGGGCAGTCCAAAGGCGTTCATGACTCTTTTCTTTACCATTATCTCTCTTATTTGGTTATGTGATTTATTCCTTGATTACCGTTAAATACAATATAACCTCGATAAAGTAATATATTTGGGATCGGGAAAAAATATTCATTTAGCGAGAATATTACTTTATTGAATGTAAATTTAATATAAAAGGGTAAGTCGGGACCAGAGAAAAATATTAATTTAGCGAGAATATTACCTTATCGAATATTACTTTATCGAGGTTCTACTATAACTAAATAGGATATGCATGGTAATTGAATTAATTGATGGGGTGTTTGATTCATGGAAGGAAAGAGAAAGAGAATTAAGAAATGAAAAGGAAAGGTTTTAATTTTGATTTCCTTATATGTTGGCTTAAAAAAAGGGAATGCAACTTTTAACTTTGTTTGTACCATAGAAAAATTAATTCATAAACAAGTCATAATAATAATAATAATAATAATAATAATATTAATATATTAACTACTGGTTATTATTTTATAATATTAATATATTATTATTATTACACTTAACAATTATTTCTATTCATAATCGATTATTTATTATAATTATATATTATAATATTTATAATTTTTTACTTGAAAATATTCTTAATATAAAAAACGTGCCAAGTTTCGTTATACTAATAATAATATGTTATTATATTAATAATAAAAAATTATTAACTTATATATGTAACTGTTATAATATTTATTATTATTATTTTTTATTTTTATTAATATAAAAAATAATATTTATAATAATTTATTTTTATAAATTTATAAAAGAAATTAATAAAAATTATAAATAAGAGAAAGGAAATGAGAAACTTTAGGTGGTAGAGAAAAACGAGAAAGGACCTTTTTAGATAATGAGATTAAAGAAAGGAGTAATAAAATTGATCCTGACAAAAAAAAATAAAACATTTTGATTCTCTTTTTCTTTCAAACTCTCAAAACAAACACCTCCACTAATTAAAATAATTATCATAATAATTCAACGGCTATAGCAACTAGTTTACAGTTCTGTTGCATGGTCAACTTTTTTATACCTTTTTTATAGGAAGTTAGGTGTGAAGGAGTATGTTGCAACAATAGATACTATCAAATCACTTTCACATGACGAGTTGAAATATTGGTACTTGTAAAAGTTTTTTATACCTATCCTATAAGTTGATTGCAACTTGCTTACATCCTTACAGCTGGAAAATATCATATTTTCATGATCCAGCTTCTTTATGGTCCATGTTCCTCTCTTTCTTTTTCTTTTTTCTTTTTTACTTTTAATCTAGTATCACAGTTATTTGTAAAGTAGATTCTTTATTCATATACGTGGAATTGTGAGTTCAGCTTCCATGATCTACAAAATAAAAAATGGATGATGGAACGGACAAAGAGAATGGTTTTTGTATTTGGATTCTAGGATGAAGTAAACAGGGAGAAATACAAAAATATTCTCATTTTAACAAATAATTTCATCCAACACTTTAAACAAACCTTTCATTCCTAAAATTACCTTTTAAATAACTTTTCCTCTCAAAAATCACGTTTCTTCTTTCCTTCCTCCCTTCATGCATGGTCCTCTCCTCCTTTCTCTCTAATTAATGATATTATCGCTGCATCAACAATTTTTTTTGAATTTTTTACCTTATTTTGCAATTATCTCACAAATCGTTAATTTTTTTTATTTGTCACTTTAGAGTTTTTTGTTCGTCTCATTTTTATCTTCGAAACGCCATTCATTGTCATATACTTTTTCGATTTTTTTTTCGATTGCTCATTATATGGTAGCTATCTGGTAACCAACTAGTGAAACTGTGAATTCATAAAAACCGAATATTTTTTCGAATTTTTTTCCGATTGCTCATTAATTGGTAGTTATTTGGTAGCTATTTGGTAACCAACGAGCGAAACTGTGAATTCATAAAAACGAATACTTTTTCGAATTCTTTTTTTCGATTGCTCATTAACTGATAGCTATCTAGTAGCTATCTGGTAACCAACGAGCGAAACTGTAAATTCATAAAAACCGAATACTTTTTCGAATTCATAAACATACTATTTTTTTACCAGTTAGCTACCAGTTTGATGAATTTGAAATCAAAACTCCAACAAATATTCAAAAAAAAGTAATTGAAAGTAACTAAAAAGTAATCATTGAAATTATACGTGTAATATATAATTATGAACATTCATGAACTAATAGCACTATTAGACTCCAAACTTCGTTGTTGATTTTTAAGTAAATTGCTTCGCCCGGTTGGATTCGAATTAGAAGCTCGTTTACGGCATTGTTTAGATCATTTCCTCTGTTTCTGTTGTACAAGTTGTCTGGTACGTGCTTGAATTGAACTCTTATTTCAACTCTGCATATTTAAATCAAAAACCAAAAAATCAAACGAAATCACAAATCAAAAGTTAAACAAATACCAGTTAGAGAAAAACGAAAACTACAGAATTCGAACTACAAATCTTTATTTTGAGAATTATGCTAAAATCGACGACTAGATCTGCACAAGTTCAAATTAAGAAAACAAGAGACATGAATAGAAGAAACAAAATGCAAAACTATAGTTTCTGTATAATTTCATAAGTAACAAATTTTAACTTTTAGGCTCGGATCTAAAGCTGCAATCAATGACAATCAAATTGAACAAGAATCTATATGGCTTATCTACCTCATTCCACCAACGACACAATTATGAACAATAAAATCCAAAAAAAGAATGATCCAGCTATTCTATTATATAATACAATCAACAATTCAAACTATAATATAATACAATCAACAATTCAAAAGATATATCAAAATCAAACAGGTAGATGTAAGAACAGAGATTGCGCTCTCACCTAACAATTATCCTTAGAGCATCCAATTTAAAAAGAATAAACAATGGCAACAAATATAGGTAGCACCAGCAACAGCTCACCAAAAGAAAAACTGAAGAAAAACACCAACTGAAGAGGAAATCAAATATAACACTAACAACATTGCTCAGCTAGCAGATGATCACATGTTCATTCACTCCTATTCCAAAAAGCAACCATACTTATGCTGAAGCTAATGACATCTAAAAGGTAAGATTACTATAATATGCAATTCTCTCAATCAGCGCACTAATCAACACGCAGTTCTTTATAT
>CAOJBJ011914395.1:0-16000 GCA_948291685.1 Euphorbia celastroides | reverse complement strand
AACTCCTTTTTCCCTTGCCTTTACTTGAGTTTCCAGCCTCTTTGGTTAGGGTCACTATTCACACGACCCTAACAATCCAAGATTATCCTTTCTCAACCTTGATTTCTTCGAATTTGAGGTCACTAGAGGGCTTAGCGGTAACAAGAGAACAAGTTTTCAACAAGAAACCGAAGAAATCGAATGATTTTTGGTTTAAGCTTTTCAACAATGGAGAGAAATGAATGAACAAGAAGAAGAGAATAGAGAATGAATGAATTCTCTGGAATAATAGAGAAGTCAACACTTAAAAGGATAAGCTTGATTAGACAAAAGACCGAATTACCCTCGAGTTGAACCACAATTCACAAAACACATAAAGCTGAATTTCTGACTAGTGCATGTCGTGCTCTGGGGAGCACGAATTCGTGCACTAGTCTACCTCACAGACGCCAGCAAGTGCACGAATTCGTGCACTGGGCTGCTCCACTTCCCTTCCAAGCGCACGGTGCGCACTTTTGACGCACGACTTCGCTCCCGTTGACTTCTAAACTTCTTATATGATTTTCATACCATATAAATGACCCGAATACATGCTCAAATTGATTCCTTTTCCACATGATCATGATGCAACAACTAGCCCCTTTTCGGGTCGCTACAGTTTTGCTGGACCAGAAGACTAAGGAGGTGTTGGTAGTGGGGTTCATGGTGCAAGGTCTATATCAGCTAAATAAGAGGTCTTTTGATCTAGTAGTGCTTTCTGAAATTGAAGACAGTAAACATGTTTCTTTAGTGTCTTTTTTACAAGGACAAAAGGAAAATATGATTTGGCATTTTCGCTTAGGTCATGTGTCTTGGGAGAAACTTAAACATGTAACAGATGTCAAGTTTAATGAAGTTTTGAAGCCTTGTGATATTTTTCATCTTTCTGAACATCACAAATTAGTTTTTCCTGATAGTGTTACAGAAATAGAGTTTTAGCTTTATTACACATGGATGTTTGGGGACCTTATCATAAAGCATCTACAACAGGTGCAAAATACATACTGACAGTGGTAGATGACTATTCTATTGCACTATGGACAATCTTGTTGCAATAAAAAACATAAGTTCCTAAAACAGTGCAATGTTTAGTTAAGCTGTTGGAGTTGTAGTTTGAATACAAGGTGAAGAAGATCAGAACAGATAATGGTATGGAATTTGTCAATTCATCATGCCAGGAGTTTTTTTGCAGAAAAGGGAATTGTGCATCAGAAAAGTTGTCCCTATACACCACAACAGAATGGTGTTATTGAAAGGAAGCATAGGCACTTACTTGAGGTGACAAGGTAATTGCTTTTTCAATCTGGTTTGGGAAGTGAATTCTGGGGAGAGTCTATCACAGCAGCAACTCACATAATCAATCTCTTACCTGTCAAAAGTTTGGAGTGGAAGAGTCCTTTCAGGAAGCTACACAACAGGGAACCAAATTATGAACATTTAAGATCCTTTGGGTGTCAATGTTTCTATACAAACTTGGCATCACATAAGGAAAAGTTCTCACCTAGAGCAACTGAAGAAATTTTTGTAGGCTATCCAGCAGAGCATAAGGGATACTTGGTGTATAATCCTGTGACAAAGATGATAATTGTATCACGTGAGGTAACTTTCAATGAGCAGAAGTTTCCTTTCCTAGATAGAAGTTATTAAAAGAAACTTACTTGTCAAGGCCAACTAGTATTACCGGTAGCTGATTTTGACCCTGATCCTACCCCATTCTCATCTCAACCACAAAACCAAAACCTCTATCAGCCAAACAGACAACCATAAAACTCTACCAATCACAATTTTTCTTCACTTGATAACCAGATCATTCCAGTACAAAATCAAACCATAACCCAAGACTCAACAAACTCAATGCCAGAAAACTCAGAAAACCTATCACAAAACATACAAATCACAAACAAAAGACCAAATAGACCTAGAAAAACACCTCACTGGATGACAGATTTTGTGTGCACAGCATCCACTACTTCCTTTTCCACATCCCATAAAGCTTTTTTATCTAACCTGTACCCTGAAAAAGAACCAAAAACTAATGATGAAGAAAAAAATAACCCCAAATGGATCAGTGCAATGCAGCAAAAACTTGAAGCCTTAGAAAGCAATTCAACTTGGGAATTGGTGGATCTACTAGAAAAAAGGCCACTAACTCTAAATGGGCTTTCAGAATCAAGCACAGACCAGATGGTACAGTTGACAGATACAAGGCAAGATTAGTAGCAAAGGGATACAACAAGACTTATGGAGTTGATCATACAAATTCCTTCTCACCTGCTGCCAAAGTAGTGTCAGACTCATTTTGGCTATAACAACAGCAAAAAATTGGGCAGTACACCAGATTGATATAAACAATGCTTACCCGCATGGGTACATAGAAGAAAAGCTGTACATGAATTCCCCAGAAGGATATGAGAAAGCAGAGAAAGGGATAGTTTGTAGACTGGTGAAATCACTGTATGGCTTGAAACAAGCTGGTAGAATGTGGAATAAGGAGCTAGCAGGGAAGTTACAGGAGTTTGGCCTATAGAAAAGTTCACATGATCATTGCCTATATGTAGAAGGAGCTATAGGTGATGATTTCATTGCACTAGTCCTCTATGTTGATGATCTGCTCATAACAGGAACAAATGAAGAAGAGATAGACAAGTTGAAAAGCTATTTGCATGCAGCTTTTACAATCAAAGATATGGGCACATCAAAGTATTTCATGGGAATATGAGTGGAAAGGGGGGAGCATGGTATGTTGTTAACCCAAACAAAGTATGTTCTAGATCTTCTAAAAGATACCAAAATAGAAGATGCAAAGACAGTAACTACACCATTACCTCTAGGTTTTCAGCCAACAGAAGCTAGTAAAAAACTTTCTAACCCTGATCAGTATAGAAGATTGATTGGGAGACTTTTGTACCTGAATTTTACGCGCCCTGACATTTCATTTGCAACACAACACTTGAGCTAGTTCATGTCAGAGCCTACAAAAATCCATCTACAGACAACAACTCAACTGCTCAAGTACCTCAAAGGAACACAACACTATGGGTTGTTCTACCCATCCCAAAGTGACCTCAAGCTAAAAGCGTACTCAGATGCTGATTGGGCAACCTGCAAGCTGACAAAAAAACCAGTAACTGGGTATTTTGTATTCCTTGGTATGTCACTAATATCATGGAAAACGAAGAAACAGAGTACGGTAAGCCGTTCCTCTGCTGAAGCAGAATATAGAAGTATGGCGACAACAACCTGTGAATTGAAATGGTTATCTTACCTGTTCAAAGACCTCAAGATGGATTTGCAGCTCCCAATTCCACTCCACTGTGACAACAAAGCAGCGATTGCAATGGCAGCTAACCCAGTTGACCACGAACGCACAAAACACTTCGATGTGGATTGTCATTTGATCAGAGAGTATGTCGAAAAAGGCTTTCTGTCAACTCCTCACATGGATTCAAAGTCACAACTGGCGGATTCTTTCACCAAAGCAATTTTAGGCGCTCAATTGTCTCGTGTGTTGTTCAAATTAGGTATCAAAATTGATTCCTAATTTGAGGGGGGAGTGTAAAACAACACAGTATAGTTGTAATATAGTAGTGATACTCTACAATAAGGCACACTGTAACACCGTACAACTATTATAAAGCTAATGATATTTGTAACTAACTCAATCGCACTGAATAACAACGAAATTCAGTTTCTCTCTCTTCACTCTAAATCTCTCGATTCTCTCTGTATTTGATAATACCAAAACATGAAAATGGAATAGAATCTATTATACCAACGCTAAATAACGACAAAAACCATACCAGCAAGATAAATAGGTATAATACATGCTATATCAAATATACAATGTTATATTGTCTATTAGATAAGAAAGATTAATAACACCAAAAGCATTACAAATCCAAAATAAACAGGTGTAATATCTATTATACCAAAGCAAATAAACAACAAAAGACTCGTCCCTCAGTTAAAACTCATCTGTCCAAACGCATAATTAATGACTTAATCGAGATGATGCTTATTTTTACAATATGAACTTCATATTGTCACAGTCTCTAACTTCTCGTACAGTGTGGTTCATTTTAGACTTATCTACATTTGTTCAATTTTCCTCTTATTATCATCTTTTGTTTTCTTTTCATCTTTCATTATCGTTGCTTGTAGGTCGTATTTTCCTTGCAAATATCATTTGTATAGTCTCTAAAATCCAATATTATCTTATTGCACTTTGGAACCAAATTCTGTAATAGGGTGAGCATAATTATTTCTTTCATCCTCTATTCAATTCCAGTGATTAACTATTTTAACATGACATGCATTGATCTTTTGAAAGAAAATAAGGTGGTGTTACATTAAATTGAATATTTAATGTTAAAATTATTAAATAAAAAGTATTTGATCTAATTTCGAAAAAACAAGCACCATATTTTTAGCCCAAACTGGAAGTTAACATTTCTTCTTCTTTGATTTGCATAAGTTCCTTAATTTCTTCTATCAAGATTCTAAGGTTTATAACAATTCCAGAATATCAATATCAATGAAAAAGTTAGCCTCTACGAAAACCAACTTATAAGCTATTTTATTTGAAGTTAATAGCACGGTTATTGTACCATATATACCTTCCTTGAAAGTAGTGGTTCAAATATTTTTTGTTCATGATAATGAAACAAAATATTCACTTGTGAGCAGCTGAATTATATTAATGTTTCTATACATATTCATTATTATCTTAAATTTGAGAACATTAAACCACTCAAGTGACATCATATCACATTTGATAATTTCAATTCAATTTAGTAATATGTATACAAAAGTTTACACTAGTTTCAATATACCTATTTATTCAATTTACTTCAAATAAACACCTCTACTTTATAAGTTGAAAAAGTCAAAATTTGTATCGTGGTTCTTTTCTCTCCAAATGAGGATGATAAAACACATTTTCAATTATCTTGAGCTTGTTGAACCTTTAGAGTTGATATTCAATCTACTCAATACATTGATGATTTTTAGTTTTTATTGTATTAAGTCTAAACTTGAGACATTTGTTTGACTTGAATTGTATTGTCAATTAAAGACTAATTTGGAATTGTGTTTTTTTTGGTAGCTGCTTTGCCTAGGTCTCCACCGTTTCTGACCGCTTAGCTAGTGTAATACTTTTTGAAATACTGATTTTAATGTGTAACAAAATTTGAGACTAACTATATCAAAGGTGAAAGACCATATCTACTCAATTTGTTGAACTTTTCTATCAAACTGTTAATTATAAAATCCATAAAGTTGCTAATAAGTAGAAAAAAAATTTGCCCGTACAAAAATAAGAAATAATTAAATGGTTGCATGGAATTCCACAAAGAAAAACAAGTGGACTCAACGACATTTCTGTCCTATCCAATAAGATATGCATCTCTTTTTAATCAATTCAATGCAACACCGTATCTAATTTTGATTCCTAATCACCAATATCAATCCAACATTTTTCTTCCTCAAAAATAAAAAAGAATAGATAAGACCAAGCTATATTTGCGTTATGCAACAAATCCACAAATATATATTAATATCATTATAATGTTGAAGGCAATGGCAAAGAGGTTGCAAGAATTGTTGATGGTGTTATTCTTAGCAATCTTGTCAAAGTCATACTCGAAACCGAATGTGTCACCAGCTGTAGGAGACGGTGACCCGAGTTATTGCCTGAGCTGGCGGCTGGCGGCGGAGACAAACAATGTATGGGGATGGAGGACGGTGCCCGGTCAATGCCTAAAGTACATAGAAGGATACATGACTGGAGGACAATATGATGTTGATATCCAAGTGATTGTGGATGAAATAATGAACTATGTTAGGGGAATTGTGGTTTCTGATGATGGATTAGATGCTTGGATTCTTGATGTTGATGATACTTGCATCTCCAATCTCTTCTACTATAAGACCAAGTGATACGGGTAAGTCTTTTTTTACGTAATTAACCTTTTCTTATAACATATATTTGGAAGTTGTAGTTGGTCCAAATAACATATTGTTCCTCATACTAAAACCTTTTCACTTGACCCCTAAATCTTGGCAAAAGCACAACAATGTGCCTTTTTAGATGACACGTGTTAGGTTATGTCTAGAGAGAAAATTAGAAGAATGACGTTTGAAAATTCATAACAAAGCAGATGAAGCTGATAAAGGTAAAAGAAACAATTAAAAGTTCAGAGGCGAGGAAAGCCTATTTTTTTTTGGTAATAACCACAGGTATTCCGAACCCACTTTTGACGGGATCCGACTAATCCTGTTCGACCGGGTTGCGTATTAAGGCTTAAAGTCTTCCAACGGGTGGTGGGGTTCGAACCCGTGACCATTAGATCACCTGTAGCTCCACTCTGCCAACTGAGCTACCACCCGTTGGTCGAGAAGAGCCTATTTAGGCCAAATAGAGACAAGTAGACATGTATGTATATGGCCTTTAGAAGTCTTAAATAGACAAAAATTGAAACAACCATTTCAAGGGGAAATTATAGAGAGAGCCAGACTTTTTACACCAATCTCTAATCCAACGGTTGAGCATGAATTAAGGAGTTATTAATTTAATATTAATTAGATTTTTAATGGTCAACAGACCATAGATTTGTTAGAACAGACCATAGATTTTTAATGGTCAGATTAGGGGTGGGTGTAAAAAGCCCGACTCTCTCTAAATATCTCCAAAATGAGACGGTTTCTTGAGTTGTATTTCTCAAGAACAAATTTTGACTTTTACCGAGGGTAGTTTGAAATTGAAGGGGAGATGAGTACGACCCGAATGGGTTCAAGGCGTGGGCGATGAAAGGCGGTGCCCGGCGATTCCAGCAGTATTAGCATTATTTCAAGAGTTGATCGAGAACGGGTTTAAGGTGTTCCTTGTTATGGGCAGAGACCAAGATACTCTAGGCCAAATCACTCTCGATAATTTGCTTACTCAAGGCTTTTTTGGCTTTGAACGTCTCATCATGAGGTACGCCATTTCCCCCATTCATTTATTCTTTACTCATCAAAATGGTTGGTTTCCTGTATGTAGTAGCCTTATCATCTCATACACTTCAAGTTTCGTTGGCTTTTTTCAAAAGGTCTCCTTTTCTATGAATGCTCTTTCCAACCGTCTTGTTAAACACCACATGTAACTCCAAAAGATACTTCAAGGAGTTAAGGTGGAACATTTATGCTCATAGCCAAACGATGAGTGATATCCAACACACCTGTGCACCCTAAACATCTAGGAGCGGGAAATGCATTTGAAATGGACCAAGTAGTCATTTTTGGTCCTATATCAATTCTTGGTTTTTTATGAATTGAATATCGTAAAATTAAGAGAAGACATCAAAAATGAAACTTGTATTTCATAATTAATTGTAACATACAGGGTACATCTCTCTACACGGAGGTGTGAGATCCTAAATTTGACATTCAATCTTTAAAATATCCAGAGTTATTCAAAAAAAGTAAATATAGTTATATAGTCATAGAGTTCAATAAGTTCAACGCGTTAGGAAATAATCGTTGGAGCCCGTGGAAAAATGTGAGGAACAAATAGACATAGAAACAACTTTAGAAATAAAGGCGACTAAATAAGAACAAAAAGAATCCATTGAGAAAAGAGGCATTTGAACAAAATTAGTAAAAGTCGAAATTGAATGGAGAGGGAAAAATAAATGACAGATTTCATAGTCATTCGAAAAAGACTTGCTATAAAATAAATGATTAACAAAATTAAATATCATAAAACCTCCACTGATATTTTTAGTGGAGTGCTAAAGATAGTCGACGATTGTTTAATAGAGTCGGGTAAAAGACTAAAATATCTCCATTAATAAAACAAGGTAAAACAGTAAAATCATTCCCGACCATTTAATAATATCTGAACGGATAGATCCGCATATTGCCCAACTACGACGGCAACCCGCCGGACAACTGGTTTGTCGCCAAATCCAAATCTGATAACCGCCACATTTTCGCAATAGAGTCTAGTATGCACCCAGTAAGCCGGTTTCGGCTCAGCATTGCCCGACTCAGCGATTTCAAGTGGCCCAAATCTGCCAGAATCTCGCCCGATATCTGGTTGTTCCTCAAATCCAAATGCTTCAGATTCCCCAATTTGGTTATCGAAGGAAAAACCAGCAGCCAACGGTGGAGGAAATGGAGATCGAGGAAGAGAAAGAGGGGTAAAAGGAAAACTGACATGTGGAAAAGCAAGCATATTTATTGGAAATTATGCCACAAAGTAAAAGAAAAGGACCAAAAAAGGGGGTTAGAAGGGCAGAGTGAGGACAAATGGTATTGAGGATGGAATTGATGAGAGAGGACAATAGTAAATGTTAGAAAATAACCGATTCTGATGAACACCGGCTCATCGAGACATGAAAACTGGCTCATCGAGTTCTACTATCGGTTTTGCCATTTTTCATGACACCAATCTTGTGTCGTGGGCATTTTGAAAGCAACGGACTATCTCTCATTCACTTAAGCTGATAGGTAAGACCTAATCTTAGTATTTATAATATCTTTGACACTCCCCTGCACGTAAACGCCCATTGGGCTTGAAGCGGGTAGAACACAGGCCCACTCTGCCATGTGTTGAAATCAACTCAACAAATGGAGCTGCCAGGATTCGAACTCTGGAACTTTAGGTCAACCAGACTCTGATACCATGCCATGAAACCATTTTACCCAAAAAACTTAAGCTGATAGGTAAGGCTTAATATTAGAATTTATAATATCCCTGACAAATTTTAGTTTTTTATAAAAACTTGAATACCAGCGCCATGAGAGAGAGGAGGCGGCGGCGGTGGCACCGATGGCTGAGTCATAAAGACGTGTGGCCTTTTGTTTCTTGTCTTGGGTTTTGATTGCCCAAATTGCCGGGTTGAGTGTATAAGCTGAGCAGTAAAACTAGCAAAAGAAACGTTCTTTTTAAAGGCATTTTCTTATTTTACTGTTTTACGTTGTTTTTTAATGGGAGCATTTTAGTCTTTCATTCCGACTATATAAAATAATTGTCGACTGTCTTTAATAGTGCCCTATTTTTAATATAACATATGACTAATTCAAACACTCAAAACCTACTTGATCAATTAAAGAAAATTCAGCATGACATGTATCTAACTCAGCAGCACTATTTATAAGTGCATAGTCAATGCTTAAGAGATAGTTAAATAAAAACTATTAGTCAACTACCTTATTTAATTATTGGATTTGGATACTCTGTAATTTAAAAAGAATGACAGACTAAAATTTGATTCATCCAAACCTTTGATTTAAAGATCAATGGCTCATATTTGTTGATGATTTATTCAATAAAATAATTACATTTAATATTTAAATATTTCTCTCTCTTACTTTACTTAACAACAACTGTTCCCCCATCTAAATCCTTAATTATTGTGCAAAAAGCATTATGAGCCCCTACCATTCACTACATATATATTTTCTGACCTCAACTTAGTGTTAGCATTCAACCTAAATATGACATCTTCATTTTGTGCAGGCTGCATTTTCATTAATACCATATTTAAGATTCGCAAATATGAAATAGAATTATGATTTAGATTATTCCAGTTTAGTCGGGACTTTTCTTCCTAACTTGGTCGCGGTTTTATAATACATAGACTAAATGACGTGATCATTTTATGATAAGTTGATAATTCAAAAAAATGGAACCAGACAGTTTGCATACTAAAATAAAGACTCTTGACTTTATTGGAGGATGCAAATCATATTACTATTTTATATTTTCGTGTCAAATGAAGATGTATTAAGTATAATATGTGCCTAAGAAAAGAAATTAGTATGAAACTTAAATCAATTTTATGGAATTTAAAATATCTGTTATTCCTATTCCATTTGTATACTTTACAACATTTGATATGGAAATTTCACCATTTCATGTATTAAAAATTGTTGATTTTAAACACGCCAAATGTGTGCAGGAGTGCAGCCTACAGAGGAAAAAGTGCAATTGCGTTCAAATCGGAAATGAGAAAGCAACTAGTGGAACAAGGCTACATAATATGGGGCAATGTCGGTGACCAATGGAGCGATCTCAAAGGCGATTTCACCGGAAAACTTCCCAACCCTTTGTACTTTGTTCCATAATTTAGTTCAAGTCAATTCAGTATTACTTAATAACAGTGACCACGATCCAAAGTACATAGACCACAAGGTGTTCATTTCATAAAACAAACTTCACAATCAATTTTATCCATTTCACTTCATGCATATATAGTTAGTTGAATGAGCCTAACATTTCTTCAAAATTGTGAATAAATGTAAAACCAAAAGAAAAAACGGCAAACTAGGACATAGAACACCTTCTACTCCTTCCACTTTTCCCTTCTCAGCCTCAAGACTTTGGACTCGATTTCTGTCACCTTCCGATTCTCCCGATCCCTTTTGAAAGGAAGGTCAAAAAGGTCATTCCATTTCCGAGTTTATCGATCATTCCTTGCTTCATATACATGTGCTCTTTCTCTAGCTCACTCAACCTCACTCGCATTCTCGATATCTCCAGCTTGAGCTCTCGGTTTTCCCTTTGTAGAGAAGCACATTGCTGCACTAGGCACCCCACTGCTAGTTCTTTGTGATAAAAACGTGTTTCCCGACAATGAATTTTTCAGCCGCATTTGTTCCGCGTAAAGTATCCTCACTGTCATTTGAACCGGGAGCCTCTCGTTTTGAGCTGCGTGATTGCTCGCTTCTTGTGACAGCTTTTCACAGTCCATCAACTTGCAGAGCTTCCTCCACTCTTGCTCTGATAAACCTGGATGAGCCTGCACTATTAAAAGCTGTCATGGAACCGTTTTACGTAAAAACTTAAGCTAACTAGTGATGCATTCGGCCATTAGAGAATTTTTACCTTCAAGTATATGTCAATAGCTCTATAAAGGCCATCGTCGATCACCCGAGCATAATCGGGGAGGATTTCAACCGTGGCAATGAATTTCTGCAGACTCAAATACGGATCGGGTGCAATTTCTGCTAGATAAGCATCGATGAGCCTTCCAACTTTTAACAACAAGCCATGGCTCGAATCATATCCATCATCTTCATTCTCTTCTTCCTCTTCGATCCTCTGCAGGAAACCGGCTACAATCCGGTGCACTGTGTCCACATCAAACAATGCGCCAGTGCGAATCGACGGAATCAAGAGATCATCAAGCAAGACGGTTTCTAAATGAAAAGAGATTCTCCATTCAAGCTCTAGTCTACACGCGATTGCAGCATCTAACATAATCGCCATCCTCAGCATTCCGAACAGAAAACTCACCGGAATATTAGAATCCTTTTCAGCAGGCAAAATTCCCACAAGAGCTTCAATGACCGTGGTTTGATCGTTTTTCGACACTCCCAAATTCGGTTTTGATGGATTCAAAATTTAGTATTTCCCTTTTCCCTTCAGCGAATTATGAGCATAATGCATTAGCGAAGCAGCAATACTCTCGGGTCTCAGGCCTACTTTTCGCATTGCACAAATAACTCTTTGATAATATTCGATATTTAAAACCGAAAGATCCTCGACCCACCACTCAACACAAGGGCCGGTTTTCAATTCTGCTGATACTAACTGCTCTTTGCAAGCATTAATGGTAATGGCTTCGATGCACCTTGTTGAAATCCCCACCTCCTCTGCTGTCAAAGGAATCAGTTCACAAGTGGACAGAACTTGGATGGAATTTTCGAGGCTTTGAAAGACAACCTCAGTGAGATAAATCTCGGTTCGTTCGACTATGTTTTTTTGCCTGTAGTCTTCAGTCATTTCCAAGAACTCAGCAGCACAACGGAGTTGGGCAACATTTGAAGGCGTGATTTCAAAGTTCATATTGTAGCAAAATTTCATAGCAAGTTCGAATGTGTGGGGTCCGCCGGGGAAATTTTGAAGCTCTAATTTGGAAATGTTTGATTCCTTTGGGTTATTGGCCATCATTTTTCGGATCTTTCCACTTCGGGACACCAGGGGAAACTGTGCAGAAACCAACAAGAAATGATTCATTGGAGCATTTTATCGAACAGGTTGAGTGCAGGTAGTGAGGCTGGTTACCTTATGCAGCAAAAATGGATCTCCATCCACCACAATTGTGATGTCACCTGCAACTTCTGAAAATATACTACAGAAGACAAATGACGACATTATTTGACCAGAAAATGCATATTGGTGCATGAATTTCAAAACAAAGACCCTAAAGTACATGAACTTGCACCAATACAAGCATAAAATTTGTGAATTGTCTTGTTACTGCCCCCTAAACTTGGAAAACATTCTTGCACCTTCTTTAAGTTGCAGCTAGAGGTTCATATTTCTTACCAGGAAAAGGAATCATTTTACAACGAGAATGGAATTATACAATTTGATTTCACAACAGAAATCATTTCTATGCTCAGTTTTGCTGTGCCCTGTTCTTCTCTGTGTTAAAGATGATGGAGGGAACAACAATAACAGCTCGGCCATTTACCAAAATACCCATTGCATTGCTAGTCTTTTAAGCATCAGTAGTGGCAACTGGTAAGTGGTGTTTGGCTTTTGAACGTATGAGTTTGCACTTTATGACTGCATCCTAATAGCTTAGGTGTAATATTGCTTTATATAAAGGAACACATTGGAGTGTGGTGTAAAATGGGATTTGAAACAAAGCAAATTCAAAAGAAAAGAAGCGTGGAGTGAAGTGACAGTTTTGGCACGGAACGCAATAAAGTTGCAATTATTTCAGACATACCATCCCATTTTCCCTTCTTTTTCTCTTCTTCTCACTCTCTCACTTTCATGTTACTATATATTATCCTTTTTCTTCACTCAACAATTCTTTTAATAGTCGTTTCAGAATTTTTATTTTAGTTTGTTTTATTTATCAACTTACATCTTCCAATGTATTTGTGTATCATTTTTTTCCTATCTTGCCTTCACATTAATTACTAGAAAAATAAGTATATATGGCATTATAAGTGAGTCATTACGAAGAAAGAGAATTTTATAAAGAATGTATTAGTAGTTTTGACAATGTATAATAAATTTATTATTGGTTTTGATGATTATATTTTAAAAAATCAAATAAAAGAGGCCGAAGGGAGTATTAAAAAAAGAGTAACTTTACACCATTTCATTTTATCCGCATTTTCCACATACGATGAAGAGATCGATCCGAATGGATGAATGAAGAAAAATAATAGGTTTGAGAGACAGAGAAAACTCTAGTGAAACATAAGAAGTGTACTACATTGGATAGAATAGAGAATTTGTTCATATAAACTAAATGAATGTATAATATGTGTTGGTAAAACCCTAGCAAACACAGGGCCCGACCAATTACACAGAAAGGTCCAAACCCGTAAAACTCTCTTCTCACATTACTATAAATACCTCATAGACTCTTGACTAAGGTATGTCTCAGATCACTAATTTCACTTACTCTCTTCTCTATATTCGTAACACCTACGAAAGCACTGACTTAGACATCGGAGGGGTTTTAGCTAACCCCCTTTGTCTCTTCCTTTGTTGACAGATAGCACGGAGAGGGAGCTTGCCGGAAAGTTGCATTACCATTTGGTGCGATTAGCGTGGATCGACCGTTTTTATATCTTTTAGACCTTTAGAGATGATCAGTATCGAAAGGACACATATATGGTGAATTCCTTCAAATCATGTCCTGGATACAAATAACAAGCACTAGTTGAGCCGCAAGAGGCGAGTGATGAGTTTCGCCAAAATTGGAAGACACCATATTTAAAATAAACAAGGCAGATGTACAAATTTTAAATACATATGAATGAGCTTCATAGTGAGGTATGGGTTACCATAGAATTGCACGCGAAAGCCATTAACATTCAATGGCGCTCTTAAAGGAATAATCAAAAGTCTTATCATCTTCTCACAGTTGCTTCTAATACCATTCCCCATTCGTATATACGATAGATTTTCATGTACTTGAACTAACAAAGATCCCAAAGGAGAACACGATAATCTCTATTAAGAAAAGTATTGGAATGAGCCTTACTAACGAGATTTTTTATTTTCAAAAACAATTTTGGAATTACTCCTTCGACGGAATTCAAAAGTTCTGGTTACGAATAGTTTCTCTATTAGAATTGGAAAGATATGCTTCTAATCAACAACAACAAGTGAAGAATATACCAACAACATTAAGTACTACAAGCTCGAGTCACTACAATGGAGGCATCCATGTGTTCTTCGCCAATAGCAAGTATTCACTCATATGAATAGTTTCTCTATTGGAATTGGAAAGCTATATGCTTCTAATCAACAACAATAAGTGAAGAATATACGAAAGCCGCCCTTTTATCACAAAGGCACTTCAAGTGAAGAATATACCAAAAGCCCTTTTATCGCAAAGGCACTCTAAGTGAAAGATATACGAAAGCCCTTTAATCACAAAGGCACTCCAAGTGAAGAGTTGAACAAAAACCCTTATATCGCTAATGCACTTATGCCTTCATAGTAATGACTTCTATTGAAATGATTGCGAGAAAATTACTTTTAATTATCGTTCAAAATCATGCAAAGGTGAAAGTTTGAAGTATTGAATAAGAATAAGTACTCCATTCAAAAGGGTTGAGTTTAACTCGAGTACAATAAACATATGAAGGCCTCTTACGAATACTCATCATTCGTCGCACTTACAAATAAAAACCAACTATAATATCAAAGCTTCTATAGATAAATTGACGCAACGGATATTATCGAAAGGATTGAAAACAGGATAAAATCCAAACCCAACAATCAAACCGAATTGCCGTTGAATGGAAAAGATAAAACCAAAATCAACAATTAAGCCTAACTGCTGAAGAATGGGAAAACTCAAAGATAATATTTTATTGATCAAAGAAATGAATACAAACATCAAATGAAGCTCTATTTATAGGCTAGTATAAAAACAAATAAAAGAAAAAACATTTATTGTTGCTTGGAGTGGGGAAGAAGCAACATTTGTTTCTTGAAAAAAAAACTAACTAATTAGCTCCTCATTAATAAGCCTTGGTGTGGGGGAGAAAGTAATATTAATTACTTTCTACATCATCCTTCCCTGGTTGAAGAGAATTCGCCATCGAATCATCATCATCTGAGGAATCACCGGCGAAAGGAATGAGATGCTTTACATTAAACACATCAGAGGTCCGCAAGTGACTAGGCAGCTTCAAATGATAAGCATTCGGGTTGATCTTCTTAACGATATCTACAGGACCAATTTTCTTGGTAGACAATTTGTTGTAATCACCCACCGAAAAACGATCTTTGGTTAGCACAGCCCAAACAAAATCACCTTTCTCAAACTCCACATGGCACCGCTTCTTGTCTGCTGCATCCTTGTACTTCTCATTAGCCTTCTGCAGGTTGGAACGGACAGTCTCATAAATATCCTGCAATCTGGTCACGAACTCCACTGCTTCCCCATGCCTATAAACTGGATCAGGAACTGGTTTCAGATCCAAAGGACTCCGAGGAAGCACTGAATAGTCAACCTGAAAAGGGATGAATCTAGTGCTACGATTCACCACATGGTTGTGTGCAAACTCAGCTTGACTCAATTTTAAATCCCTTCTCCTCACATTATCTCCCACCAAGCTCCGCAACAAATTTCCCAGCGAACGGTTCACCACCTCCGTCTGTCCATCTGTTTGAGGATGATAGGCACTACTGAAATTCAGCTTAATGTTCACCATCTTCCATAAGGACATCCAAAAATGGCTCAGAAAGTGAGTATCCCGATCAGAAACAATGGATTTTGGTAATCCATGGAGTTTGTAAACCTCGTGAAAGTACAGTTGAGCCACCTTAAGCACATCTGTCATCTTCTTGTATGGAATAAAATGGGCCATCTTCAAAAATCGATCCACCACCACAAAAATGGAATCATTCCCGCGTTGAGTACGGGGTAGACCTAGCACAAAGTCCATACTGATATCCTCCCATGGGCCTGAAGGAATAGGTAAAGGTCCATATAATCCTGCATTGGTCGCT